>VSMD01036951.1:0-25300 GCA_008750895.1 Mirza zaza
GACTACAGGTGTGCATCGCCTCACCCAGCTAATTTTTCTGTTTTTTGTAGAGACACAGTCTGGCTCTGTTGCTCAGGCTAGTCTCAAACTTCTGGGCTCAAGTGAACCTCCCACCCCAGGCTCCCAAAGTGCCAGGATTACAGGTGTGAGCCACCATGCCCTGTTTTCTTCTCTAGACATGTTTGTATTCTTTAAGTTTTCTATAATGAACAAGACTATGATATAATAATTTTTTTTTTTTTGAGACAGAGTCTCACTTTGTTGCCCAGGCCAGAGTGAGTGCCATGGCGTCAGCCTAGCTCACAGCAACCTCAAACTCCTGGGCTCAAGCAATCCTGCTGCCTCAGCCTCCCAAGTAGCTGGGACTACAGGCATGCGCCACCATGCCCGGCTAATTTTTTCTATATATATTAGTTGACCAATTAATTTCTTTCCATTTATAGTAGAGACGGGTCTCACTCTTGCTCAGGCTGGTTTCGAACTCCTGACCTCGAGCAATCCGCCCGCCTCAGCCTCCCAGAGTGCTAGGATTACAGGCGTGAGCCACCACGCCCGGCCCCTAATAATTTTTTTTTTAAAGCATGCAACCTGTTATTAACCTCTCCATTGCTCAGGGAAATTTGCATATTAAAACAATGTAATACTTCTCATCCATCAGACTAACAAAACTTAGAAAGGCTGTTACATACAGTGCTGGCAGAAGTGTGGGAAAAAGAGCATTCTTATTCACTGCTGCTACAACTCTAATTGGCACTGCCTTTTTGGAGGGTAATCGGAACCCATGAGCCAAAGCAAAATGAACATGGTGGGGCATGGTGGTTCATGCATATAATCCCAGCACTTTGGGAGCTGAGGCAGAAGCATTGTTTGAGGCAAGGTGTTTCAGGCCAGCCTGGGCAAAACAGCAAGAGCCCATTTCTACAAAAAATTAAAAAATTAGCTGGGCATGATCTGAGGCAGCAGAATGGCTTCAACCCAGTTATTTGAGGTTACAGTGAGCTATGATCAGGCCACTGCATCCAGTCTGGGTGACAGAGTGAGACCTGTCTCTAAAAAATTAAAAAATAAACAAACAAAAAGACAAAGTAAAACAAAGATGCTCTGTGACCCAGCAGTTTTATTCTTCGATCCTACCAAAATCCTTGATAGGTATGTCAGGTTGTTTAGGAGTATCCACATTCAGGACACATTCATGCAACAGAATATTCTGCAGCCACTTATAAAAGGAAGAAGCAAATCTTGTGCTGCCATGGAGAAGTGAAAAAATGTAAGTCACAGAAAAGTGTGTCTGGCATGAAACCATTTTTGATAAAACAAAATTGTTTGCAAAAGCCTCTTATTTGTATATACATACACATAGCTCTGTGTACACAGAAACATACACATGCCTGGAGACAGTGTGGGGGCACAGTGCACACTGCTAACATGGAGCCATCTCTGGAGAAGGGGTGTGGTGGGGAGTGTGCTATGGGGGAGGGGGACTTGCACTCTTTTCTCTTAAGCCCTTCAATAGTGTTTGAATTATTACAACTAGCATGTTACCCATTTAAAAAACAGTATTAAAAACGCTGTGATTTTTAAGTACACAAGTCTCTTGACTTCTGCCTTTATTAAGGCCCCTCTAAGGTCATCCCCCCCTAATCCACCACCTCCCAAGGAGGACCATGGGCTGGGCCCTGCTTTACCTGGCTGGTTTGACTTCTTCCATCTCAGAGAGTTTTGCCTGAATGAGGCACAGCCCTGTTAGGAAAGAGGTGGCCCTGAGAGTCTGTGGGGTATGGGGGTTCCCTCCCTCAGGCCCAGCATACCCGCTTCCAAGAGGCAGTGGTGGTACATACAGAAAGGCCCGTGTTTATTTTTCTGGATAGTCCACCTCTGCCCCCCATTCTACATCCGGCTGGGAAGCCTGGCATCTGCTCCCCCAGGACAGCTAGCATCTGACAAAGTTGCATACGAGACTTGGAACTAAAGAGACAGCACTGAATGGTGACCCAGTGGAGCCCAACTGCAGGGCTCTCCCCAGTGCACTTGTGAGCAAATGTGGCTCCCTTGCTCCAAGCAAAGTGGCAGGGCTTTCAAGGTGGCCTCCTAGATAAGCTGGGTATGGGTGGAACTCATGGCTGGGCAGACAGGACAATTCCCCAGGGATCTGGCACAGACCCATGTCTAGAACTCAGGTTTCCCGACGTGTGGCCAGAGTGCTACCACCAGATGCCATCGCCTTCTGGGCTGTAATGGGCTAAACCAGCCAGACAGATCCCCAACAGTCAGGGAGCAACAGGTATTTGAATGAAGGGTTGAGAGCATCGATTCTGGACACAGACAGCATCAGCTTGGAAGAGGTTTACTTACTAGCTGAATCTGGTAGCCTTTAGGCAAGTATGCGACCCGCTCAGGAGATAATTGCTTGGACAGGGGCTACCATACAGCTGAGGTAGGTGATTAACAAAATGCTGGCAGTTACTCTCCCTGGCAGGTTTTGAACCACTGGGAAGCTGAGGCCAGGGAATCTGTGACTTGGGGCTGGGAGACGGGGTGCCAGGGGCCTGTACCTGGGAAGACGAAGATGAAGCAGGCAGCCAGGCCCCCGATGACTGAGATGACCTTGCCGATGTCAGGGATGAAGAGCGCCAGCAGCAGGGTGAGCAGGAACCAGACCAGTGTCTGCAGCACTCGCCGCCGCCGCTCCCGCCCCACGTCCTCCTCCACTGGCATCCCCTGGTAGCGCAGCCACAGGCCTTCAACCACAGCCCTGCCCACACAGAGAGGAGCTCAGAGGCGCCCTGCTAATGGACCCCACCTCTAGCTCAGGAGAGTCGGATCCCTAACTAGGTAGATTGTGGGTAAGGCCCTAATCCGAGCCTCAGTTTCCTCTTCTGAAAAATGGGCCTACCGGCACTCTGGTTGGTTGCTGTGGGGACCAGATGAGATGGTGAATGTGGAGGGCTTAGTGCTTTGCTTCACCACGTGGAAACTGATACATTATTCTCCTTAAAAGGAACAGTCTTGGGTATCTAACAAGCTAGTCCATGTGAAAGCTCAGGAAAGGATCTCAATAGAGATTCTTAGAGGGCTCACTGAATGTTCTGGTGACCCCAGGCAAAAGGGTGCTCCTGAGGCCCAGCTTGGGGAGTACCATCCTAGGGTGGGTGGCCATCCTAGGCATTGATGCTTTTCTACTGGCTTCAGTTTCTCCTTCTACAGAATGGGCTTCACACAAGGCCAAAGGCCTGTGTTGAAAGGGCTCACAGGGGGTGAGGGGCCCTGAGGAGCAGGAGGGCCCCAGCAGGATGGTGGGGGCTTACCGCCCACAGAAGTGCAGGATGGGGTAGGAGGTGAGCACGCTCAGGATGATGAAGGCTCGGGCAACAGCCACAGCCATGTCCTCCGAGGGGTAGGACAGAAGCACATCAGGGTCCACAGTAGCTCCAAAGGTCAGGAAGCCACAGATGCCTATGGGCAGAGACAAGGGGGATGGGTCAGGGCGACCCTGGGAGAGTAGGGGGTGGACTGCCCACTCTTGTGACATCAGCTGGGAAGGACACTGGGGTAGCTCTGGAAGCTGAGACTGAGGCTGGGAGGGGTTGTGGGGCTGGGATCAGACGCCTCCCACCCTGACTTCTCATATCCCCTTCTTGCTGGAAGCCCTCCCGCTCCTATCCTTCTGATCTTGAACTTGCCCAGTGTGTTTCCACCTCGGAGCTTCTACACTAACTCTTCCATCTGCCCCGATCTGCACACTGCCATCTCCTCATCATGCAAGTCTCAGTTCAGAAGTCCCTCCTTACAAAACTCTTCCCCCCAGCCCATCTACAATGACTCCTGTCCCAGCACTCGCTCACATCTCCCTGTTCTATTTTCTTTCTAATACACACCTCTATTTTTTTTTTTTGGCTTATTGTCTGTCTCCCCAGCCAGAACACAAGTCCTAGGAGAATTGGGACTTGGCTTGTTTGTCTCTTTTGTTCTGGGTTGTGTCTTCAGAGGCTAGAACAGTACTACCAGCTACTGCAGCCCATCCATGGAAGGAACCACAGGGCTATTCTTGCTGGGTCTCCCCAGTCCTGCTCGATCATCTCAACCACTCTCCCCAGAGCAATCAGAGCCATCTTTCCCTGAACCACTCCCCTGCTTAAAACATTTCCTCTCTGGCTCCCAACAGCCCTCAAGGCCAAATAGGATCTGGCCCCTGTTACCTGTCTGGCCTTAGTGCCTGCCACCTACTTCCAGTTCACTCCACTCCAGCTACACAGACCCCATTTCTCCCTGCCTCAGGGACATGGAGTTTGTGATTCCTATTTTAGAACACATCTCCCACAGCTCTTTTTTTTGAGGCAGAGTCTCGCTTTGTTGCCCAGGCTAGAGTGAATGCCGTAGCTGGGACTATAGGCATGCGCCACCATGCCCGGCTAATTTTTTTTCTATATATATTAGTTGGCCAATTGATTTCTTTCTATTTATAGTAGAGACGGGGTCTCGCTCTTGCTCAGGCTGGTTTTGAACTCCTGACCTCGAGCATCTGCCCGCCTCAGCCTCCCAGAGTGCTAGGATTACAGGCGTGAGCCACCGCACCCGGCTCCCACAGCTCTTCATAGTCTGACTCTTTCTCATTCTTTGGGCCTCCTGAGAGAGGAACCTTCTATGAACCACCCTGCCTGGTCCCATTCACATCTTTCCTGTTCACTGTTGTCACAGTGCTCTCTGCTGTCTGTAATTCCTTCTCGATTCCCCAGTTACTCTTGCACAACTGTGTCTCCAATGAGACTGCTAACTCCACGAGGGCAGGCCCAGGTCTACTTTTCTCCATGTCATCCTCTGTGCTAAGAACAGCTCCTGGTACTTCCTAGGCACCAATTTAGAACTGATGAATCAATGAATAGATGAATACACCTCTCTCATCTTGGCAGGAGGAGGTCTCAGGAAGCCCAAGTTCAAGCCAATGCCTACAGAAGTGTTTGTCCTGCTGGGAGTGCAGGGCTGTCCCCAGGAAAGCTGAGCCAGAGCAGTTGGGGACTTGAGGGGCAAGGGAGCACTCACCTGTGCCCATGTAGACAGCAAGGGCTATGACCATGGCAGCTGTGACCACCCCGCCCCAGGTCTTCACCTCAGGCCGCTGCATGCTGTTGAAGACGGGCACGCTGCTCACGTGGCACTGTCCAGGTAAGGAGCATGGTCATGGTGGGGAAGTGACCTCACCCTCAGTTTCTAGAGGCAGGTACCATGGGACAAAGGCCCCATAGACAAGGGGACGTTCTGGGCTCCCACTCCATCCTTCCACCCAGGATTTCCCCCATCCTGCCTGTAACGTGGGGTCCATCTCAGGGTAGGGGATGAGCTAAGGGGACAGAAGGGACCTCACAACGGGCACCTGAAATCCAAAGCAGATGGTGGGCATGGCATTGAACACGGCCATCCAGGAAGCCGGCCTGTGGACAAACACACAAGGTGTTGCTGCCTGGGAGCCCCTCAGAGTCACCAACTGACCTCACACCCTTAGTCTTCATTCCTCCCACCACGGCTTCCAGCAACCAGCATTCTACATGTCCTACCCACAGAAGTCTGGGAATGGGGAGAGGAGACATCTCCATTTCATAGGCCAGTAAACTGAGGCTCAGAAAAGCCCTTTTGCTTTTCTGGTTTGCTCCTTTCAAAAAAAAAATAAATTAGCTGGGCATGGTGGCGCATGCCTGTAGTCTCAGCTACTCAGGAGGCTGAGGCAGCAGGATCACTTGAGCCCAGGAGTTTGAGGTTGCTGTGGGCTAGGCTGACACCACGGCACTCACTCTAGTCTGGGCACAAAGTGAAACTCTGTCTCAAAAAAAAACAAAAAAAAGGAAACTTTAAAAAGAAAACATAAAACAGACTTACGTACAAATGGAAGATACAGAATTTACAGATAAGCACAAGTTGGAAAAATGTATTTCCACCCTGGTGAGCTCCACAACCTGAGGCCTAGTCTTGCACTGGCTCATTTGTTGGATGTTGGTGGCAAAGTCTCCCCTGTCTCTGATTCTCACTCCTCTCTCCAGTAACACAAGATTAGGACCTTTTGCCTTCTTCCTATGATGATCGATGAGTCAGCACCATGGAGCTAATAAACCTTGGGAAGAGTACCTATGTGTGTGGACTTTTTTTTTTTTTGGAGACAGACTCTCACTCTCCTGCCTGGGCTAGAGTGCTGTCAGCCTAGCTCACAGCAACCTCAAACTCCTGGGCTCAAGTGATCCTCCTGCCTCAGCCTCCCAGGTAGCTGGGACTATAGGCACAAACCACCAGGCCCAACTAATTTTTCTATTTTTAGTAGAGACAGGGTTTCACTCTTTTCTCAGGTTGGTCTTGAACTCTTTTATTTTTGAGACAGACTCTCACTCTCTTGCCTGGGCTAGAGTGCTGTCAGCCTAGCTTACAGCAACCTCCAACTTCTGGGCTCAAGCAATCCTATTGCCTCAGCCTCCCAAGTAGCTGGGACTACAGGCATGTGCCACCATGCCCGGCCAATTTTTTTTCTATATATATTAGTTAGCCAATTAATTTCTTTCTATTTATAGTAGAGACGGGGTCTCGCTCTTGCTCAGGCTGGTTTCGAACTCCTGACCTCGAGCAATCCGCCCGCCTCAGCCTCCCAGAGTGCTATGATTACAGGCGTAAGCCACAACCCCTGCCCCCTTGTGTAGCCTTTTTTCCCCTTTTTTCTTGTCTTCTGCAATGACTTCCTGCCTACTCCTGTGGCCTTTTGATGCCTGATCAACACTTGCTGGGGCCCAAGTGGCAGCTTCTATCCTATGCATCTCCCAAGGGGCCCTTGCTTACCTGGTCAGGATATCCCCTGGGGTCATCTCTTTATCTGGCCAGATGTATTTGATGATAATGATGGCAGTGACGTACCAGGTACCCACTACACTCAGGAAGCTGCAGGGAAGCAGAGACTGGGTGTTCTCTTTCCTTTGCCAGTTGTGCCTTCTTTGATTCCCTCCCCAGGGACATCTACACTCAGCTCTAGTGACAAGTGTCTGCTGTATAAACTGTGGGCTATGCCAAGCAAAGACTCAGGAAATGTCTGAGAAATAAGTTTCAGAGAAAGCAACCACAGCTAGGAGGGAGCCAATAAGTTACTCAATGGGCATTTCTGGACATTGGGAAATGTCTTGGTTCAGTTCCATGGCTCAGAGACCATGGCAGAGACCTGGGCTTCGAAGCACACCTGGGACTTTGATCAGAGTAGCCCAGCCTTGGCGAGCGTGGTGAGCAGGCCATCCTCTGAGCCTGGCCTTTGAGAAGTAGGAGATGCCAGAGGTAAGAGGGTTCAGAGTACAAATACTGGAATGTCAACATTCAAGGGAGCCATGGAGACAGCTGAGTGAGACCTCTTCACTTACAGACTGGGGATAGTCTAGAATCTCACAGCTTTCCAGACACTGAGCCAGGAAGCCAGTCTCTTCCCTTTGTGCCAAGCTGCGTGGAAGATGCTGCCAGGCTGACAATCTCAGGTCATCCAAATCCCATCCTCCCAGGGAAAGCCAAGGCCCAGGCCAGCAGGCTGCCTTCATACTCCCGGCCACTACCCATCCTTTCTCTGACAAGGACACTTAGAACTGAATCTCTCCCTTGATGGAATCAGGAAAGGAAGGTCTGCTGCCTGAAGCCCTGGCCCACCCTGCCTTGCCGACTCTTGCTCCCTGAGAAGGCAAAGTGGCAAGGAGGAGCGGGGTTCCCCAGCAGCCCTGGGTCTCCCTCTGCCCAAGATCAGAGCTTCTCACTGCCCTGGGCTGGGAACCTGCTCCGAACCTGGCATACTTCTGGAAGCCAATCTCCCTGGGGATAGACAGGGGCAGGATGAAGAGGAAGGCAGTGAGGCTGATGGTGAACTTGCGGTCTGTGTACCAGGGGCTGCCGCTGGCCCCCTCAGGCTCCTTGGCCATCACAGCTATAACTGCACAGGGAAGAAGAACGGAATATGATGTCAGGCCACCACAGGGTGTGACCCTTCTGCTCTGCTGGGCCCCAGGACCTCCCTCCATATAATGGGCCCAGCAGCCTGGAGGGACCACTCCCAGGTGAATGATGGGCCTGAGTATGTCCCACGCAGGTGTTTAGTGCCTTTCCCCTCCATCCCAGGATCCCCAGGGCCGAGGGGGAGAAGTAGGTACTGAGGGGAAACCTCACTCTTGTCCTGCTGGTCCCCGATGATGATGAGGAAGGCGATGCAGGTGCCGAAGGTGTATATGGCTATGGTCACCTCGCACAGCACACCTGTCAGCTTGCCGCACACAGCCCATACTACCTCCTGGTAGGTCCTCTCGTTGCTGGCCTGGGAGCAGTAGGCCAGGATGACAAGGCCACTGATGATGAAAACCAGCATGCCCTGCAGGGGTGCAGAACCAGAGCATGTGGGAGAGGCCTGGCAGCAGAGGGCCTGCTGGGCCTGCTCAGCCTTTACTAGGCCAGTGCCCAAAGTGGGCCTGGCAAATCTCACAGGGCAATTATAATAGATTGCTAGAGGTTGCTGAATTGAGATTTTATATGTAAACAAAATGTTTGGTGAAAAATCCCAAATATACAAAAGCAGGGAGAACAGTACTGCCATTACCCATCACTGAGCTTTAAATATGACCAATTCATGGCCCATATTGATTTGTCATACTCCCCTTCCCACTGTGGATTACTCTGAAGCCAATACAAACTATCACATCATTTCATTAGTAAGTATTTCAGTATGTGGTTCTGATAAAGATAAAGGCCCTCTTTTAAACATAACCACAAAATCAATGTAACACCTACAAAATTAGATATGTAGTTGATATTCAAATTCCTCTGACTATTGGGAAGGCTTCTGAAGCCTCGTCTGGGCTCAGAGGAAAGAATGCTGGAATAGATTAGTAATGTCTGCCATGTGTGGGGGATGGGAGCATGTGTCACCTACTGGCCATCCCTGACTCAAAGTCTCCCTTTTGAGGCAAAGAGCCCACCGGAATCGCACCTCTGCCCTCCCTGCCCGTGCGCTCACCATCTGCAGTGCGATGCCAGCTGCCACGCCCCCGGCAGTGCTGAAGGCTGCTGGAAAGTTGAGCAGCCCGGCGCCCAGGCAGGCATTGACGACAATGAAGACAGCCCCCAGTGTGGAAGTGGTGCCTCTGCCCGGACCCCCAGGAGAGGGCTCCCACTCACTCTTGGGGGCTGTGTCCACACACGGACTCTGCAGCAGCCGGGCCCGCTCCCCGGCATCTGTGCTCAAGCCCCACTCGCCATGGTCACTGTTGATGCTGAGCTGGGCCATGGCCCCGAGAGCCCTCTTCCTGTGGGGTGGGTGGGTTCTGCCTCATGAACACATCCCCCTGGCAGTGTTGCCTGTTTGGGGCTGTTATCCTCAGAGGACTCTTCTCAACCTAGATGGAACAAAGGCAGGTAGTACTGTTATCCTGAGATGGGGAAACTGTGGCAAAGAAAGGCAAAATAACTTTCCTAAGATTACATGGCTAGGATTCAAACCCAGGTGTGCTTCTGTACAGACTGCTGTACTGGGTGCCACAGTGTGGGGAGCAGGGACAGAAATATGTCGCTTGCAAATCTTGCTTGCTTTAGGCTTAAAGACCCATAGGGTCACTTAGACGTGAACATATAAAAAGAGTACTAGCACACGTCAGCACTAGAGAGAGGCCATGCACTGGGTAGGTGCATCATGGACCTATCTTATCTCATTCAATCCTTATGACACCTCGTGGTCATAAGGTTCAGAGACATCAAATCACTGTCCCAGGGTCACATATTAGCAAGCTGCAGGGCAGGATCTGGATCCAGATCCGTCTGGCCTCCTGGCCTGTTTCCATACCACATGGTCCCCAGAAGAGCCCTCACCAAGAACGGTGATTCAACATATTATAGTGCAGCACGCCTCCCTCTGGCCCTGAGTCTAAATTCTGTGCGGCTTTCAAAGCCGTTCAAAATTTAAGCCATGTCTCATGTGATAAGCTCTCTACGCCTATTGTGTATGTGTGTTCAGGAAAACAATTTTCAATCCCATGCCTGGAATGCTCCCAGCTACCCTTTCAGGTCCTATTCCTTCCTCATTTCCTAAACACTGCCTGAGCTCTTCTTGGAGCCACCCGGGGAACCCAGCCCCATTCAGGATGTTTCCTCCCTGCATTCTCTCATGTTCTAGCATTTCATGAGCACTTGACTTGTTCTCCTGGGTTAGATTACTTGTTCTCCTGGGTTAGATTACAAGACTCTGAAGCCAAATGTGCAATGTTTATTGTTACTATCAACCACCATCACTGCAGCCATGGAATGCTTTATTTTAATCCTCAATGTAGTCCGAAAAGGCAGGTGATCAAAATCACCATTTTACCAAAGAGGAAACTGAATCCCAGACAGATTAAGGACTCTCCCCTGGGTCACATGGCAGTCAGTGGTAAAGCCAGGCCTGTCTGACCCCAAGGACATCCATTTGATTGTATTTGCTCCAGCTTTGGGCCCAAGATGGTACCTTGGAAACAGCTGAGCTGAGATACAGGCTTATCATTTGATTGATTTTCTTCACTGTCTGGGTAAACACAGGTGATCTGCAGTTTTCTCTTTGGCCTTGGTCCTCTTTATTGAAAACTAGGAAGAAATTTCTTCTTCCCAGAATCTTTTTTTTTTTTTTTTGTGACTGGGCTTCCCAGAATCTTAAGAGGCTCTAAAATGACCTTCGGTGTTCTCAAGGTTCAGCTCACAGCCCGAGACCCCCAAGAAAATGATGGTCTTAAAGAACCAAGTCCACCCCCAGATTAAGTGCAGTCCTGAACAGAGAGGGGTGGTGGGACTGAGTCTTGGATTAGACTTTAAAGTCAGAATGCTGACTCCACTTCCACTTCCTAGCTGTGTGACCCTGGGCAAGTCATTTCACCTTTACATTGTAAGTTCCTGGGAGAAATGTGTTAAGAGGGACATGAAGGCCAGGTTACCAAGGCAGGGGCTGATGGGGTAGTAAGGAGCCAAGAGCAGCTTTCCCCAGAGGATGCTATTGGCTGGTTACCATGCAGGCTGGTGAAATCTGCCAAAGACTCCTTTACCCAGCCTCATCATTCCTGAATCCCAATCCAGAGTATTCACATGAAACTCTTTTATTCACTACTCATTCCCCTCTGGTTTAGTCTTTATAGCCCACAGGGAAAAGAAGGGAACTGGCCGGATTCAGCCATAATGACTTAACTAACTAGTGTCCCTCATAGAGCCATGCCCTCTGATCCCCTCAGCCCCTGGGAGTGTAGAATGGCTACCAAAGCCCCTTGGGCTGGAACGGTACACTCATGAGAAGGAAAGAGAAAGTTCAGGTGCTTTCGGACATCTGTCATCAAGCACGGAACTAAGGGACACAGCTCCAGAGGAGACATTCCTCTGCTGCCTCCAAATCCAGAAAAATCAGTCAGATGCCACAGGGCTCTTCCTCTTATGCATCCTGTCACCAGGCCAACAACTCAACAAAAATCAAAGCAGTGAATCATGAAGGCAGAGTTTTGGGACTCCCAGGCTTCTAGCATAGCTCAAGAGAGAGTCCTGCAAAGTGGATGCCACCAGAATTGCAAGACCACCTCCACCCTGCTCATATTACAGAGATCTACAGAGTGACTCATTCAAGGTCACACAGCTTGGTGTGGCTTCCGGAGTCTCCCAGCAGCACGTTTCCCTCTGGCACCCCTGCCCTAGTCCTGCACCATCTGCCCCAGACTCTTCTGCCACCCACAAGAGAGCACAGGTGGCACTCAGAGGCAGAGTGGTCCCATCTCTTGCAGGCTCTCTGCAATTGTCCAAGATCTCTCAGCACCCCCACCCCTCACACCCAAAATACTCAACCCCACTGTTCCCAGCTTACCTGCCCTTTCTACCTGATTGGCTATGGTGGGGCTGCGGTGCTCCTTCTCCCCAAACGTCTGGGATCTGATTCTCCTCACTTCCCCCTCTGGCCCCAATTTCTTCTTTCTCAAGACATAACCTAAAACCTGCTGTCAGCAGAGAGAAGAGTTTGGGCTGTTTCCATGCTGGTTCAGCAGAGTGTGGGGAACTGAGCAGCTCTGACGCTAACTCACAGAAAGGAGTGCCACATCAGACAGGGCAACAGGCCCACGGTGGGAAAGAGATTAGACTAAGGTCATTGCGGCTAGTTGGCAGAGCCAGAACAAGAAGCCTGGTGCCCATATGCTCAGGCCAGAGATGAAGGCCCCTCAGATCCCAACTGGAGTGGGGGTTCCCAGTCCAGCTTGCGGCTGGAGTCCTGAAAAACAAGAGGTAGTAGGCTGCACTGGGAGGCGTGCCAGGGTGCACACGGGCCAGGGCACCGGGGGGATTGATTCTCAGGCCTGACGCAAGGTGTGCAACTGTGGGGGTAAAGTGGGGAGAGGCTCTAGGACTCGATGCCGGCCTAGGACTAGGAGGTGACTGGCCGGGCTAAGGCGCGGCGGAGCCGGCGCAACAGAGAGCGGGCGTAGGGCAAGGACAACGGGCTCTAGAACCCTGCAGGGAAAAGGCCCGAGCTCTGCCGCGGTGTTCGGGGGCTCCAGGACCCGGGGGAACTAACGTGTGCGCTCCCCACACCTCTACCTCATACCACCTACCTTCGGTGCTTCATTCCCGAGCCGGCAGCAGAGACACGTGAGCATGGATCACATGATCGCTGGCTCGGTGGGCCCCGAGGCACGCTGGGAGTTGTAGTTTTCTTTTTGTGTTTTTTTTTGAGACAGAGCCTAGCTCACAGCAACCTGACTCCTGGGCTCAAGCAATCCTGCTGCCTCAGCCTCCCAGGTAGCTGGGACTAGAGGCATGCGCCACCATGCCCAGCTAATTTTTTCTATATATATTAGTTGGCCAATTAATTTCTTTCTATTTATAGTAGAGATGGGTCTTGCTCTTGTTCAGGCTGGTTTTGAACTCCTGACCTTGAGTGATCCGCCCGCCTAGGCCTCCCAGAGTGCTAGGATTACAGGTGTGAGCCACCGCTTCTGGCTGGTTTTTTTTTTAAAACCAGTATAATTCCCCACAGATCCATCCAAGTGATATACATTCAACTTGTGTAGGTTTTATTGTTGAGTAGTATTCCATGCTATGTATGTGTCACAGTTTAACCAATCACTTGTTGAAGAATATATGAGTTGTCATATATATTATTTATTTTTTGAAAACCTGAAGAATATATGACAACTCATATATTCTTCAGGTTTTCAAAAAATAAATAATAGTTTCATTGAGATATTATTCATATACCATAAAATCTACCTTTTTTTTTTTTTGAGACAGAGTCTCCCTTTGTTGCCCAGGCTAGAGTGAGTGATGTGGCGTCAGCCTAGCTCACAACCACCTCAAACTCCTGGGCTCAAGCAATCCTCCTGCCTCAGCCTCCCAAGTAGCTGGGACTACTAGCATGCGCCACCATGACCAGCTAATTTTTTCTCTCTATATATATTAGTTGGCCAATTAATTTCTTTATATTTATAGTAGAGACGGGGTCTCGCTCTTGCTCAGGCTGGTTTTGAACTCCTGACCTCAGGCAATTCGCTGGCCTTGGCCTCCTGTACCACCGTGCCCGGCTCTACCCTTTTTTTTTTTTTTTTTGGAGACAGAGTCTCACTATGTTGCCTGGGCTAGAGCGCGGTGGCATCAGCCTAGCTTATAGCAATCTCCAACTCCTGGGCTCAAGCAATCCTTCTGCCTCAGCCTCCCAAGTAGCTGGGACTACAGGCATGTGCCACCATGCCTGGCTAAGTTTTTCTATATATTTTTAGTTGTCTGGCTAATTTCTTTCTATTTTTAGTAGAGATGGGGTCTTGCTCTTGCTCAGGCTGGTTTCCAACTCCTGACCTCGACCGATCCTCCTGCCTTGGCCTCCCAGAGAGCTAGGATTACAGGCATGAGCCACCATGCCCCGGCCAAAAATCTACCTTTTAAAGTATTCAATACAGTGAATTTCAGTATCTTCAGAGTTGTACAACTATTACCACTATCTAATTTATCAGCAGTATCTAATTTGAGAATATTGTGACCACCTCCCTGCCCTCCCCGTGGCCAAAAAAATCCCATAACCATTAGCAGTCACTCCCTATCCCTCCTAGCCCCTGGCAACCACTAATCTACTTTGTGCTTCTACGGATTTACCTATTCTTGACATTTTGTATGAATTGAATATAATATGTGACCTCTGTGTCTGTTTCTTTCACTTACCATACTGTTTTCAGGGTTTATCCATGTTGGAGTATGAATCAGCACTTCATTCCTTTTTATTGCTGGGTAAGAGTCCCTTGTATGGCTGTACTATCATAGCTCATGGCAGCCTCAAACTCCTGGGTTCAAATGATCCTCCTGCTTCAACCTCCCCAATAGCTAGAACTATAGGTGTGTGCCACCACACCCAGTTAATTTTTAATGTAGAAATGGGGTCTCAAACTCTTTGCTTCCAGTGATCCTCCCACCTTGGCCTCCCAAAGTGCTGGGATTATAGGTGTGAGCCACCACACTGGGCTAACTTGTAGAAAATAAATTTGACTATTACTGTGAGGATTTATTTTCTGGACTGTTGATTCTGTTTCATTGATGTATATGTCTATCTTTTTTGTCAGTGCTACACTGTCTCATGTTTTTTTCTAGAAGCTTGTTTCACCTTGCATATTCAAGTGTATAATCTTTCTTGAATTAACTTTTGTATATGCTATCAAGTAGTGGGTCAAAGGTCAAAGTTCATTCTTTTCATTTACTACACAATGAAGTACTTGAGGGCAGAATTTGTAGGGCAGAGGCTAGAGGTATCCATAGTGACATGGAATGCCATTCCTTTCTTCTTAGTTGTCATGAACTGCTGGCAGCAGGGCTACTTAGCACTTAGATTCTCTTCCCTCCTATAGTACAGTGGTGGTGCAGATGGTACACCTTCCCATTTTCTTTTTTGGCCGTGCCTCTTCTGCTATGGTATAAGCCAAATATGGCTGTTACAAAAAGGGACCGCTGGTTCCTCCTGGGAAACTCAGGCCTGGCCTTCGTTCTGTAGTAGCAGTTTTCTTGCAGTGATCCTCCTCACCCTGGTCCAGTCTGCAATGCTCACTTCTCCTCTTCCTATATAGTGGCTTGTGGTAGATTGTATTACTGTTCTAAAATACTTGCTGTCCTTCCCCATAGGATGATTGTATTATATTTCTGTGCCCTGTTGCTTTCAGGCTTGATCATGTGATTTGCTCTGGCCAGTGAGATTTGGGTGGATGTGCCATGTATTACTTCCAGACAGAAACGAATTCTTTTTCTCTCAGCCATAAGAGGTCATGTTGAATGGTGGAACTAGCTATATAAAATATCTAAAACAGAGACTGGGAGTTTGAGCCTTCCAGATTTTGGGGATGTTTATCTTACCCAATCACCGAGATGTCAAATAAACTCAGTTTCACGTGCTTGTTTGATGTCCAGTCCTATTTTAGACAAACATTACCTTAAGACTCAGCATTCAGGGCAGTCCTGTTACACAATCATGTGGGTCTTAAACTACTACTTTCACTGCTTGGAAATGACATGCAAGAAGGCTACTTGAGTCTAGAGGAATCATTTCAGATAGTTGCCTTGGTAAATGGTCTTGGATATTAGGCTAAAGGGCTGGAGCTTTATTTGAGAAAATGCTATAGCAGCAGGGCACACTCTTTAAGCAGATTGTCATTTAAGTATAATAACAGCCCTAAATTTGTGTAAAGACTATGAGATCATGGACAAATCAAGTCTTTGTTTATCTGTAAAAATGGAAATAGTAGCTATCTCTTGAAACCACAAGGATTAAGTAAGACTATGTGAGTAAGGAATCTAATGATAATTGTTACAACAGGGAGAAGTTATAGTGCTCTACAGGCTACACAACTAATGTCTCACTCCAGAGTTTGCACGGCTCACCGCTACATGATACTGCCTCCCCAATAATTTAGGAAGATATCACAGAATTAAACCTTCCAAGCAGCAAACTTATTTCTGAGAGGGAAGCTATCTAGCCAAAATGTGTGAACTGGTTTTGGGTTGTACATCTGTGACTTTCTTATATCTAAGCAAATAATGGAAGTATGCATACTATGAGAGAAAAAAGGATGTAGTGTTTGATAAAGTACCATTATAAATGCCTAGATATCAATGAACAGGTGTCTATTTAGGAATATTCTCTCAGCTAAATTTGCTTTATAATTTTTTTGGTATGGCAGAAATAGAATCAAAATAATTGTAATTCCTATCACAAATGGCTAATATTAATATCTGTAAGAAGGGAGCTCCTGAAGTTGATAAAACAATATTTCAATACAAAATGGGCAAAAGAGAGAATTTAGAGAAAATATTGTCTCAAATGTGAAAAATATTGAATCCCCTCACAAAGATAAATACACATGAAAACTACAATGAGATGTCAGTTTTCACCAATCAAATTGAGAAAGATCAAACATAATCTGTTGAAATTATGATCAAAACAACTTATTCATGGCTAGTAGGAGTGTAAATCAGCATCTTTAAGAGGACAATTTGGCAATGTCTCTAAAACGTACATATATTATTGGTTCAGGAATTCTAGCTGTAAGAATTAATCCTTCAGCTATACTTGCTTATGCATAAACTGACACCATGTATAAGATTATTTATTACAGCACTATTTATAATGCTAAAGATTGGAAAAGGCCTATCAAGAAGGAACTAGCTCAATAAATTACAGTATATCCAAACAATTAGGCCATGATTAAAAATACTGAGGAACTTTTAATTATGTGGGGGAAAGGCATGGAACATGTTAAATCAAAAAAGGGCAGGATATAAAATTATGTAAAGAGTATAATCCAGACTGGGCGTGATGGCTCACGCCTGTAATACTAGCACTCTGGGAGGCCGAGGCAGGCGGATTGCTTGAGATCAGGAGTTTGAAACCAGCCTGAGCAACAGCAAGACCCTGTCTCTACTATAAATAGAAATAAATTAATTGGCCAACTTATATATATATATAAAATTAGCCAGGCATGGTGGCGCATGCCTGTAGTCCCAGCTACTCGGGAGGCTGAGGCGGGAGGATCGCTTGAGCCCAGGAGTTTGAGGTTGCTGTGAGCTAGGCTGACGCCACAGCACTCACTGTAGCCTGGGCAACAAAACTAGGAAAAGGTTGTAGGCAAACAGATTGACTGAACTTCTGAGAAAGTATCAGGGTTCACACACCATGTGAGGAAAGAAACTTAGGCTATGGTGAGCTGGTGATACATGTGTTTAAAAATAGCAAGGTCAGCAAGAGGGTCAAGTTGCTTTTCCAGTTAGTTGTGGTGAGGTGTTAGCAGGCAACTTTCAACTACTGTTGCTCCGACAAAGGGGAATTTCAAGCAGTTTCTCCTAACTTAGGCAGTCAGTCCCTCTCTAGAGCAGCTAATATATTTATCTTTTCCCCTTTTCAGATATTTTTCCAAAGACATCCAGTGAACCAGTCTATTCACTTATCCTTTCAGCACCTTGGTATATCCATTAGCAATAAGAACACAGAAGAGTAAAGGGTCAAGGAAGAGTCAGGAGTGACCTGCCACATATTGTGTACCTCAGGATGGGAGAAAGCAAGGAGAAAAGAACAAGTTGAGCCTGCCTTCCCATCCCAACCACCATCAGAACATTATGGCCAGTCACTGGGCCTGATTCCTGCTCCACTGCTTGCTTGGCCAGTTGCTGTCCCATCTTGAAAGGCTCCTCACACTAAGCAGAAGGGGACAGAATATGCTAAGTAAGTCTTATGCTGTGCAGGTGCCCCTGCTAAATGTCTGCTGACAGGGGCACATGACTTTATGTTAGAGATCATAGACTGGCAATCTACTGACCTTGCTTGAAAATCCTTTTTTAAAAATTGAATTAGTTGCCAAATTTTAAGTTCCAATAGACTTCCCATAAAAATTGGGATTTCCATTTCTCTTGAAAAATTTAAGACCTGCAACCTTGGGCTTCCATTCTCACAGTTTCCGTCACTTCCCAGCTGCTTCTCAACACTGAGGATGAGGGTTGATCACTACCAATAATCATCTTACACTCAGTTCATATCATTTTTATTTACATTACTTACTTGGCTCCTGTAGACATCTGAAATTGCCACCTCCCCTCCATCCCTTCCCTATATCCACAGGATCTTTTGTGGGACTCCGCTTGTCTCCCAAGGTCCTAGGGATTACATGCACATTCTCAATGTCTTTGGACTGGAATGGAAGGTTGAAGAAAAAGATGCATCATCTTCAGTCACCATTTAGAATGGTGAATTCATCTATTGGCTTATGGTCAGCTGGACATGGTTCCAGACTTCTGGAATATATACCATACCCACTCTTACCCCTTCCTCTCATTAAGGAAAAAAGGTAACTTAGACAGTGTTGGGTCTACAGTAATTTATTATAACAGAGAAACCAGGCTGCAGTAAGTCTACATGATTAGAGCAGATGGTGGTTATCTTTCCAAAAGGTAAAGCCTGAGCCCAGCTGGTAGCACACAAAGCCCCAAAGATCCTCTTTCTTGGTACTACCCTGCACTCATGATGTGAGATGAGTGACTGCACAACCACACTTAAGCAAGGGAGAAGGTCCACCTGGGCAGAGGCAACACCCTGACAGGAGACAATTACACAATCACTGAAGAGGATGCCGAGATAAAGTGCAGTTACCTACTCTCCACTATTCTTTGCCCAGAAAGGCGAGGGTATGATATGAAAAGAAAATTATGTTCTTCATTCTTAAATAAATCTGATAGGATGGGGTTGTCAGTCAATCAAGCAATAGAATGTGATGAAAATCTAAGCTAGTTAAAAATCTTTGTGCCTAAGGAAAAGAACAGCAATGATAAGGGGGAAGAACGAGCCTTCTCTTTTTCTCAAATAAGAAATAGCATCTTTTATCTTCCTTGCTACAGTGGCAGCAGACTCATTGGTAAAACACAATTTCTGCAATATGTTCTATTGATAAGGTTGCTCCATTATGGGAGGACAAACATGAAGCAGACTGTAAATACCACAACTAGGTCTTCTCTCAAAGCTGCTAATATGTGCTATTTCTCATGAGGAACCCCTGACACCATAAGATACTTCAATTAAAGCTTCTGAAATATTACAATGGCATGATTGACAGATATTTTGGTGCTATGACTTTCTTGCTTGTGTAAACTCTTTCAGAAAAGTTAGAGATAAAAGGATGGGGGAGAGTTTGGTTTAGAGCCACAAAGTTCCAGATGCCAGTCACGGATGCCTCTGCCTTATGTTACTGCATGTTCTTTTCTGATAAACACTTTCGATCGCTGAGTGTTATGCACTGTGGTTGAAAGACATGATCCACATACCACCATCTACCCTCCCTCATGCTCCGTGCAAAGCTCACAACAGCAGAGGCTGAAGACAGAAAGGTTGTCTCTGTTCCTTCACACAAAAGGAAATTACTTGGTGACCTGGTGAATGGCATGGGCAAGGTAGCCCACGTTGCTGGAGGTAACCCCTGCCACAGAGATGCGGCCATCCTTTGTCATGTAGATGGAGAACTCCTTGGTCAGCCGCTCCACCTGCACAGAGGAAAGAGCTTGGGTACCTCTTCCGAGTCAGGGAAATTTCCCAGCCCTGCCATGGCACAATAGCCAACTTGTTAAAATAGGAAAACAGAAGCTCTATTTTCTCACTTAAACCCTATTCCCAGGATTTGCTGTGCTAACTTAGAGTGACAGAAGACCAACAAGCTATTTTGAAATAGGATGATGAATTCTGAGGCAGAAAGAGGTGAAAAAAAAAATCTTAGATTCAGCATAGAGCCAGAATTCAGTTATGAAACAGCTATTTCTCCTCTCTTTCTTCAGAGAAGCAGCAGTGATTATGAACACAATTGTAACAAGCTCTGTGGCTGAGTGTGGTAGCTTATGCTTGCAATCCTAGCAGTTTGGGAGACTGAGGTGGGAGAATCGCTTGAGGCCAGAAGTTTGAGACCAGCCTGGGCAATATAGTGAGACACCATCTTTACAGAAAAATTAAAAATTAGCCGGGTGTGGTGGCATGTGCCTGTAGTCCCAGCTACATGGGAGGCTAAGGTGGGAGAATTGCTTGAACCCAGCAGTTTGAGGTTACAGTGAACTATGATTATGCCACTGTACTCCAGACTGGGTGACAGAGGAGACCCTATCCCTAAAAAAATAACAAAAAAAAGCAAAAACTCAAAAAACCTTCTGCTCTTCAGAAGTCTGCAAGTTCACGGAGGACACAGATAGGTAAACAACTAATTTAAAAAAACAAAATGAATGAAAAAACAAACAAAATGAATGCTATATAATACCTTTACCTAAAAGGCTCCAAAAGCACTGTTTTTAGGGTACCCCTGAATAGTTAGGTGACCTATGAGGAATTTATCTGGTTTGCAGACTGGCCAATTGGTCAGCTGCAGAGAAATCAGGAGTCCACTCACTTGTTCAGGCTTTAGCCCTGTGAAACAAAACATGCCAATCTGGTCAGTGATGTGTTGCCAGTTGTGGGAGGAGCCCTCCTTCTTGAGGTTAGAGACCAGCTGAGTTCGCATGCCAATGATGCGGTCGGCCATGCCTTTCACTTCTTGCAACCTGTAAGAAAACCCAGAGATGCAGCTCATTTTGGCCATGCACTGACAGATAAACCCCAGTTCATAGCATTTAACCTCTTTTTTTTTTTTTTTTGAGACAGAGTCTTGCTTTGTTGCCCAGGCTAGAGTGAGTGCCGTGGCGTCAGCCTAGCTCACAGCAACCTCAAACTCCTGGGCTCGAGCAATCCTGCTGCCTCAGCCTCCCAAGTAGCTGGGACTACAGGCATGCGCCACCATGCCCGGCTAATTGTTTTATATATATATTAGTTGGCCAATTAATTTCTTTCTATTTTTATAGTAGAGACGGGGTCTCACTCAGGCTGGTTTTGAACTCCTGACCTTGAGCAATCCGCCCGCCTCAGCCTCCCAGAGTGCTAGGATTACAGGCGTGAGCCACCGCGCCCGGCCACATTTAACCTCCTTGAGTTCTCCTCTATTGTGCTTCAATTCTTAGTCTTTGACTGTGTCATGTGTTGACATTGGCCAGGGAAGAAAGCTATTTTATAGCATTTTAAAGCTATTTTATAGTGTTCTATTTTATATTAGAATACTATTTTAATCGAGCAACTAAAATAGTTAACATACTTGAGTACAGACAGTCCCCAATTTGTGATTTTTCAACTTTTTGATGGTGCAAAAGTGATATACATTCAGTAGAAATTGTTACTTTAAATACTCATACAATCAGTTTTTAATTTTCAGTACAGTATTGAATAAATTACATGAGATATTCAACACTTTATAAAATAGGCTTTTTTTCAGATGACTTTGCCCAGCTGTATACTAATATGTCTTTTGAGTATGTTTAAGGTAGGCTAGGCTAAGCTATGATGTTTGGTAGGTTAGGGGTATTAAATGCTTTTTTTTTTTTTTTTTTTTTTTGAGTCAGAGTCTCACTTTGTTGCTGTGAGCTAGGCTGACGCCACGGCACTCACTCGATCCTGGGCAACAAAGCGAGACTGTCTCAAAAAATAAATAAATAAAATAAAATAAAATAAAACAAAACAAAAAAAGTAGAAAGAAATTAGCTGGACAACTAAAAAAAATGTGTATGTGTGTATGTGTGTGTGTGTGTGTGTGTGTGTGTGTGTGTGTGTATATATATATATATATATATATTTATATATAAATTAGCCAGGCATGGTGGTGCATGCCTATAGTCCTGGGCTAGAGTGCCGTGGTGTCAGCCTCGCTCACAGCAACCTCAAACTCCTGGGGCTCAAGCAAACCTTCTGCCTCAGCCTCCCCAGCAGCTGGGACTACAAGCACGTGCCACCATGCCCGGCTAATTTTTTCTATATGTTTTTAGTTGGCCAATTAATTTCTTTCTATTTTTAGTAGAGATGGGGTCTCGCTCTTGCTCAGGCTGGTTTCGAACTCCTGACCCTGAGCAATCCACCTGCCTCGGCCTCCCAGAGTGCTAGGATTACAGGTGTGAGCCACTGTGCCTGGCCTTAAATGCATTTTTGATTTGTAATATATTTACTGGGATGTTATCCCATTATAAGTTGAGGAGCATCTGTATTAAGAAAAGTGAATGGTTTGGGCGATGGACATGCTTGAAGCTCTTACTCGAGGGGGGAGGGGGAGCATGGGCAATATATGTAACCTTAACCCTTGTACCACCATGATACGCTAAAATAAAAATAAAGAAAGAAAGAAAGAAAGAAAGAAAAGTGAATGAGGTTGGGTGAGGTGGCTCACACCTCTACTCCTAGCACTCTGGAAGACTGAGGTGAGAGGATCATTTGAGCTCAAGAGTTCGAGACCACACCCTGAGCAAGAGTGAGACCCTGGCCGGGGTGCGGTGCCTCACACCTATAATCCTAGCACTCTGGGAGGCTGAGGCGGGTGGATCACTCAAGGTCAGGAGTTCAAAACCAGCCTGAGCGAGAGCGAGACCCCGTCTCTACTAAAAATAGAAAGAAATTAATTGGCCAATTAATATATAGAGAAAAAAATTAGCCGTGCAGGGTGGCACATGCCTGTAGTCCCAGCTACTCGGGAGGCTGAGGCAGGAGGATCGCTTGAGCCCAGGAGATTGAGGTTGCTGTGAGCTAGGCTGATGCCATGGCACTCGCTCGATCCTGGGGCAAGAAAGCGACTGTCTCAAAAAAAATAAATAAATAAATAAAACAAAACAAAAAAAGTAGAAAGAAATTAGCTGGACAACTAAAAAAAAAATGTGTGTGTGTGTGTATCTATATATATATAAGCCAGGCATGGTGGCACATGGCTGTAGTCCCAGCTACTTGGGAGGCTAAGACAGTAGGATGGCTTGAGCCCAGGAGTTTGAGGTTGCTGTGAGCTAGGCTAACGCCATGGCACTCTAGCCCAGGCAACAGAGTGAAACTGTCAACAATAAGAGTTCAAGACCAGTGCGAGCAAGAGTGAAACCCTGTCTCTACTAAAAATAGAAAAATTAGCTGGGCGTCATGGCGTGCACCTGTAGTCCCAGCTACTCGGGAGGCTGAGGCAGGCGGATCGCTTGAGCCCAGGAGTTTTAGGCTGCAGTGAGCTGGGATGACACCACTGCATTTTTTTTTGAGACAGTCTTACTCTGTTGCCTGGGCTAGAGTGTTGTGGCGTCAGCTAGCTCACAGCAACCTCAAACTCCTGGGCTCAAGTGATCCTTCTGCCTCAGCCTCTCGAGTAGCTGGGACTACAGAGGCACGTGCCACCATGCCCGGCTAATTTTTTGTATATATTTTTAGTTGTCCAGCTAATTTCTTTCTATTTTTAGTAGAGACGGGGTCTGGCTCTTGCTCTTGCTCAGACTGGTCTCCAACTCTTGAGCTCAAATGATCCTCCTGCCTCGGCCTCCCAGAGTACTAGGAATATAGGCGTGAGCCACTGCACCGCGCCGGCTGACACCACTGCATTCTACCTAGGGTGACAGAGTGAGACTTTGTCTCAGAAAAAAAAAAATTGAATGAGTCAGTCTAAAACTTATGAAGACTAAGGTAAAAACTGTGGGTTAAACAATAACATATGGCTTATTTTTTTTAACATGGATGGAACAAATATTCCTACCATCACAATTGCCCTGTGACTGACCCTATAATGAACCAAGCCATTTGCCAGGTGCTAAGGTCTGAAAAATTGGTCCTTGCCTTAAAAAGCTTACGGTGGAGGCTGGGAACCAAACCTGTAAACAACCAACTAAGGAACAAACCAGCACTTGTAAAACTAATAGAACACTGCTATGCTAAGAGAGCCCCGAAGGAGAGTTAATTCTGTTGGAGGGTGTGGAGAGGGCAGACTTCTATATGGCTCACTTGATCCAATCCTTCCCTTCCTCAGAATCTGCCCTTTTCATTCCATTCCCATGACTCTGGGAAATTCTTGTCAGCTCTTGCCAACTGGATGACCTAAAGACATTTATAGTTTATTTCCCTGTTCTTATCTGTTTGCTTTCCTAAACCATCTGTGATTTCATGCAGTTAGAAAAGAGATTACAAACTGCCAATCAAAGCCCAAATCTAAGTCCCAATCATATTTTATTTGACCCAGTGAAACATTTTAAAATCGGGCACTTGTGCATAATAGCTTATATCTGGAGTTCCTCTTGAAAAATGAGAAGCTGACAGCACATTAGCAGAGTGATTACTGGCTGGAGCTGAGGAGCTCCTGGGCCCTCTAGGTGTGGCACTTGATTTTAAATTTCCCACAGTCCCCATCCACCCAGTTCCATTCAGTTTGAGGCTCAAGTCCCAAAGGCAGTGGGTGTATGACCATAGCTAGATCTGGTGACACCTAAGAAAGACCTCTCCCTCCTCCTCACTGCCCAGAGAATAAAGTTCTGACTTCTCATAGGATCAACCAGGATGCTTCATGATCTGCTTCACCTTCTCAGCTTGGCGGCCTTCTACAAACCTCCTCACACTCAGTATTTTCTTTTCTTTTTTTTTTTATATCCCCCCCCTCCCTCTCACACTCAGTATTTTCTTCACAGAAGCCACTTGGGGCTTTCTACACACACTTTGAATAATGCACATCCCATGCCTGGGCCTTCTCAGGCAGATCTCTCTGCCTAGTTTCCCTGTCCCCTTCATTTCCTTTGCCAAAAAAGCCCTTTCTTCTCTTTAAGGCACAGCTCAATCACCAGTTTTCATTACATCTTTCCTGACTCCCCACTAGAATCAATAGCTCTTCCTTTAGTTACTCTTTATTCCACTCAGTCTTATAGCAAATGTCACATGTATTTTTTTCGTTGGATTATAAACTCCTGAGGTCAGACCATATCTTAGTCATCAGCACAGTATCTGTCATCTTTGTCCACTATAATTCTCAAATGTGTATCAAAATGCACACATTAAGGGGCTGGGCATGTAGCTCATACCTGTAATCCTAGCTCTTTGGGAGGCCTAGGCAGGAAGATTGCTTGAACTCAGGAATTTGAGATCAGCCTTGGCAAGAGTGAGACCCTGTCTCTACTAAAAATAGAAAAATTAGGCCGGGCGCGGTGGCTCAAGCCTGTAATCCTAGCTCGCTGGGAGGCCGAGGTGGGCGGATCGTTTGAGCTCAGGAGTTCAAGACCAGCCTGAGCAAGAGCGAGATCCCATCTCTACTATAAATAGAAAGAAATTAATTGGCCAACTAATATATATAGAAAAAATTAGCCGGGCATGGTGGCACATGCCTGTAGTCCCAGCTACTTGGGAGGCTGAGGCAGGAGGATTGCTTGAGCCCAGGAGTTTGAGGTTGCTGTGAGCTAGGCTGACGCCACG
>VSMD01036952.1:0-18642 GCA_008750895.1 Mirza zaza
CACACTCCTGGGCTCAAGCAATCCTGCTGCCTCAGCCTCCCAAGTAGCTGGGACTACAGGCATGCGCCACCATGCCCGGCTAATTTTTTCTATATATATTAGTTGGCCAATTAATTTCTTTCTATTTGTAGTAGAGATGGGGTCTCGCTCTTGCTCAGGCTGGTCTCGAACTCCTGAGCTCAAACGATCCGCCCACCTCGGCCTCCCAGAGAGCTAGGATTACAGGCTTGAGCCACCGCGCCCGGCCATCATGCCTTTTAATACTGTCTACAAGTGGCTAGTCTTTCAGTATTTCATCTGTTCTTCAAAATTTCTCACATTACTGTCAGCAGTTCCATGACCATGTCTGCCAAGGTTTTTTTAAAATTACAATACAGTGAAGTTTATTGTGACATTTGAATTCTGCTGTCATAGGCTTCAATTTCATCTTAATGATATATATTTTAGCAACAACCATTTACTTCTTGCTCGTGATGTAGCTGCCACAAGATTTGAGGGGCGTATGTACTGATGGATCCCCATCCCTAGCTCCAAAGAAGGGCTCCGATAGGATTAATTCAATCAGAATAATCCATCTCTCTTGGAACAGTCATTGGTTTAAGTAACCTAAATAAAAGCCAGTTTTATGGGATTGACTGACCACCAGATTTGGGTCAAGATTGGTCCAAAGAGGGGACAGATTTTTGTTTGATGATTACAGAAATCCCATTCTCTTTCTTCTTCTAGATGGTATTATATTCCTAACTTCATGAAATTTACAGTGTAATTTGTTTATTTCTTTTTGCAATGCTGCCCATGATGGTATAGTGTAGTTTAGAGGTAAGATATTATTAACTTATGAAAAATCAAGTAGTTGCCCCAGAGCATCTCCTCTAATGGATTCCTACCCTCCTCTGACCCAGCTGCATGCTCTGCTCCCATGTCAATTTAGATGGTGATCACCGAAGATCTCCATTATCCATAGGGGAATATAATTTCATCTCAATTCCAATACCAATATATTTGAGCAATACATTGACAATTCTGTCGTCAGAAGCTTATACACCAGCATGTATAAGCTTGTGTGTGTGTGTGTGTGTGTGTGTGTGTGTGTAGCTATATCATCACTATATCATTGTAAGTCACATTAGTATTACGGATCAAAATATCATAATGATTTATTTTTATTAGGAAGTTTGGAAGCTTTTATAGATAGAACTTTAGGAAACAAGGAAGAATGGTGTGCAAAGATTTGGCTGCTAAAGATTGCTCTTAAAAGTGTTTTTAGGCCGGGCGCGGTGGCTCACTCCTGTAATCCTAGCACTCTGGGAGGCCGAGGCAGGCGGACTGCTCGAGGTCAGGAGTTCAAAACCAGCCTGAGCAAGAGCGAGACCCCGAGTCTACTAAAAATAGAAAGAAATTAATTGACCAACTAAAAATATATATACAAAAAATTAGCCGGGCATGGTGGCACATGGCTGTAATCCTAGCTACTTGGGAGGCTGAGGCAGGAGGATCACTTGAGCCCAGGAGTTTGAGGTTGCTGTGAGCTAGGCTGATGCCACAGCACTCACTCTAGCCTGGGCAACAAAGTGAGACTCTGCCTCAAAGGAAAAAAAAAAAAGTGTTTCTAGAAACATTTTATAACAACATTGCAGTAAGCATCTTTTGTATACATAATTCTTAGGATATAAATTCTTTTTTTATTTTTATTTTTATTGTTTATTTTGGGGGGGATGTATGTTTACCCATTGCACATGTAAGGATATAAATTCTTAGAAGCATAATTGCTTTACATACACATCTTTAAGGCCTTTGCTCTGCGCTACAAGCACCTTAGCTGTCTAATTTTCTTGCCTCTGCTCTCCCTCCACCTCCATTCTGTCTTATGTTGGTAAATTTATCTCCCTAAAACCCTGTGCTCATCATTTTGCTTCCCTGCTAAAAACCCTTCCTTTCTCCCTGGAGCCCAGTTCCTTGCCCTGACATCTGAGGACTCCCTCAACCTGAGTCTTTCCTAGATTTCTAGTGTTTTCTGGCACAACTCCCCTGCACAAACCTTCCATTATAAGTCAATTCATCTACTTTGTCCCCCATTATGCCTTGCAATCCCCTATCTTTGCAATTTTTTCCAATTTCTTACTCTTATAATAAAGGAAGTGTTAGAATTAGGAAAGAGTAATTTAGTTTGTCACAACCTCTATGAACCTTTCCCTAACCTGCTTTCCTCCACCTCAACCCAAACTGTTGAGTCGTCCTACCTCTGGTGCTAAAAATATCCGAGTGTATGTGCTGACACTCCCTGTCTTCCTGTTTAGCCCCTCACCGTGCTCTCTTCTTTTTATTATGTTTTGTGCCTCTCCACATGATGCCTCTGAGTTCCTGCATGGAGAGAAAAGCATTTACAGTGCCAAGAGCGTGCCTTTCTCTCATTTGCAATAATTACCTTCCCAGAGCCCATTAATCAGAACATGTTTTCCCATCTTTCTGGGCTCCTTTTGTCATTGCTTTTCTGCTTTTCCATGTGTTCTTTATAGATTTTATAGCTGTTTCTGATGCTAGAGTACCCTGGCCTCAAAACAACAAAGGCCTAAACCTTGGTGAAAAAATTAGCATCCAGTGGGACCAGTTGAGAAGATGATGTAAAATAACTACAAAAGGTTTAAAGAGAGACAGAAAAAAATGTATCATTTGCTTCATAAGGTTTTTCCAGCATTTTGTTTCTAGAGCACATTATAAAAGAAAGCATACATAAATTCTCAAGTGTTATTAGACTTAGGGGAACTGATATAAAAAAGGCTAAAATAAAAAGGCTTATATAAAAAGTACAGCCAAATTGTTAACAACTCTGAAATTATAATTGCTAATGATAAAGAAAGAGTTTAGAAATAAAAACACATAATTTGGTTAGAGAATTTAGATCAAATCAAAGGAGACATACATGTAATTCTCAGCCAGACACAGATTTTTTTAAAAGATAACTTTAACTTCATTTGGCTGACTTGGGTTCTTATTTCCATTAAGAAAGCACTTCAAAGGCCGAGCACAGGCCGGGTGCGGTGGCTCAAACCTGTAATCCTAGCACTCTGGGAGGCCCAGGCGGGCAGATTGCTCGAGGTTAGGAGTTCGAAACCAGCCTGAGCAAGAGCAAGACCCCCATCTCTGCTATAAATAGAAAGAAATTAATTGGCCAACTAAATAGAAACAAATTCGCCAGGCATGGTGGCATGGTGACAATGCCTGTAGTCCCAGCTACTCGGGAGGCTGAGGCAACAGGATTGCTTGAGCCCAGGAGTTTGAGGTTGCTGTGAGCTAGGCTGATGCCACAGTACTCTAGCCTGGGCAACAGAGTGAGACTACAAAAAAAAAAAAGAAACCACTTCAAAGATAAAACAAATGAGAAAAATTAGACTTTTTTATGCATGATAGGTTTTTCTGAGAGTAGATTCAAATGATGGAGCCTATTATGTTCTTTCTTAGCAACTAGAATCGTTTTTCACATTATATCAATTTTAATAATTTGAATTTATATACATATATAATAAAATAATTCTCTTTTTGTTTCTATTCCTTCATTTATGAAATTGTATTTGAAGTGAAAAGGACTTTGAAATAAATATAGTGACTTATGAAGACATAAAAATGTGATTTGGTAACAAAAAGGATGGAGAGAAAATGATCAAGTTAAAAAATACCCTTATCAATATTTTTAATATTTTCATTGTTTAAACATTTTACATGATTAAATAATAATTTTTCAAAGCTTCTCATAGTCTTTTAGGTAAATTTACCTGAAAGCACTGTTTTCTTTGTTATTTTGAATTATCATTTCATCAATTTCCTTTTGGAAATTTGTAACTCATTTGCTTCTTTCTTAAAAAAACAGCTTTATTGAGATATATAATTAGTATACCATAAAATTCATCCATTTAAAGTATACAATTCAATGGCTTTTAGTACATTCACATAGTTAGGCAACTACCACCAAAATCAATTTTAGAATATTTTGTTACACCAAAAAGAAACCCATACCCCTTAGCCATCACACCCAGTTCCCCCATTCCCCCAGACCTGGGCAACCACTAATCTACTTTCTGTTTCTTTAGATTTGCCTGTTCTGAATATTTTATATAAATGGAATCATATATTACACAGCCCTCTGTGACTGGCTTTCTTCACCTAGTGTAATGTTTTCAAGGCTCACCCATGTCGTAGTATGTATCAGTACTTTGTTTCTTTTTATTGCTGAATAATATCCTATTATGGGAATACCACATTTTATTTATCCATTTGCCAGTTGGACATTTGGGTCATTTCCACTTTTTTTGCTATTGTGAATAATGCTGCTAAGAACATTTATGTACAAGTTTTAGTATGAATGTATGTTTTTATTTCTCATTTTCTCTTAGATATATATCTAGGAGTAGAATTGTTGGACCTGGTCCAAGATCTTTTTTAATATGAGACATTTATTTAATACACTTAATATAGCTATAAATATAGCTATAAATTTCTCTCTGAGGACTACTTTAGCTGAATTTTATGTTTTGATATGTTGTATTTTCATTTTCATTCATCCCAAACTATTTTATAATTTTCTTTGTGATTTATTCTTTGACCAATTGATTCTTTAGGAATGCGTTGTTTGATTTTCATAAATTTGTGAGTGTCCCAAATTTCTATTTCATTCCTTTGTGGCCAGAGAACATATTTTTGTATTATTTTTAAATTAAGCCTGGGAGTGGTGGCTCATTCCTGTAATCCCAGCACTTTGGGAGACCAAGGCAGGAGAATCACTTGAGGTCAGGAGTTTGGTAACAGCCTGGGCAACATAGCGAGCCCCATCTCTACAAAAAATTTAAAAATTAGCCAGGTGTGGTGGTGTGTGGTGGTATGTGACTATAGTCCTAGCTAATTGGGAGGCTGAGGTGGTAAGATTGCTTGAGTCTGGGAGTTGGAAGTTGCAGACTTTTCTAACTCAGTTCCACTGAGATAGAGAAACATTACTCCTATATATCTCTACCTGCTCTTTCCTGTTTTTGGACTATTACTCTCATATATATTATGTCTATATATGATAAAACTCAAAATACATTATTATAATTATAACTTTACATATTTTTTGTGTAGTAAAGAAGGTAAGAGAAGAAAAGAGATAACAGGTATATATTTATAGAGTTTATTTTATTAACCTTCTTATTTATTATTGCTGGCTTCGTCATTTGCATCTGTGGATTAGAGTTACCATCTGGTGCAATTTTCTTATTCCATAAAGCTTTGCTCCCACCACCTACTGTGTGCTGCTATTGTCGAATATAATACATTTCTACATGTTATAGGCCAGACAATACAATTACATACATATTGTTTTATATAATTGCTTTAAAATCAGTTAAGAGACAGAGAAGAAGTATATATTTATCCTTTTTACATAATTACCTTTATCAGTGCTCTTTATTTTTATTTTTTTCATGTGCATTTGACTCACTGTCTGGAGTCACTTGCTTTCAGTCTGAAAAACTTCCTCTAATATTTCTAGTAAGGAGGGTCTTCTAACAGTGAATTCTCAGTTTTTGTTTATCTTTTTGGTTTTTTTTTTTTCTTTTTTTGAAACAGAGTCTTGCTCTGTTGCCCAAGCTAGAGTGTCATGGTGTCAGCATAGCTGACAGCAACCTCAAACTCCTGGGCACAAGCAATCCTCCTGCCTCAGCCTCCCAAGTAGGTGGGACCACAGGCATGTGACACCATGCCCAGCTAATTTTTTCTATTTTTTGTTTTTTAGTTGCCCAGCTAATTTCTTTCTATTTTTAGTAGAGACAGGGTCTTGCTCTTGCTGAGGTTGGTCTTGAACTCCTGACTTCAAGTGATCCTCCTGCCTTAGCCTCCCAGAGTGCTAGGATTATAGGCATGAACCACCACACCCAGCCTATCTTTTTGAAAGATAGTTTTACTGGATATAAGATTCTTGGTTGACACTTTCAGCAATTTGAGTATGTCATTCCATTGCCTTCTGACTTCCTTTATTTTGGATGAGAAGTTGGTTAGCTTTTTTGTTTTGTTTTGTTTTGACACAAAGTCTCGCTCTGTCACCTGAGCTAAAGTGCCGTGGCATCAGCCTAGTGTACAGCAACCTCCAACTGCTGGGCTCAAATGATTCTTGTGCCTCAGCCTCCCAAGTAGCTGGGACTATAGACACATGCCACCCCACCTGGCTAATTTTTTCTATTTTTAGTAGACACAGGGTCTCGCTCTTGCTCAGACTGGTCTCAAATTCCTGATCTCAAGCAATCTTCCTGCCTCAGCCTCCCAGAGTACTATGATTACAGGTGTGAGCTACTGTGCCCAGCTCAGAAGCTGGTTGTTAATCTTTCTTCTAGTTGCTTTTTTATTGTTGTTATTGCTTTCAAGATTTTTTTCTTTGTTTTTCAGCAATTTTACTATTAGGTGTTTGGGTATGGATCTCTTTATATTTATCCTACTTGGAGTTCATTGAGCTTCTTAGATGTGAAAAGTTTGGGTTTTTTTTTTTCCTATTATTTATTTAAGTAAGCATTCTGGCCCTTAGTTTTTCTCTTGTCCTTCTTGAAATCCAATAATTCAAATATTTCCTCTTTTGATGCTGTACCATAAATCCCATAAGTTTTCTTCATTCCTTTTCATTTTTTTCTTTTTTCCCTTGACCGTATATTTTCAAATAATCTGTCTTCGAGTTCATAGATTCTTTCTTTTGCTTGGTCAGTTCTTTTATTGGTGCCCTTTATTGCATTTTTCATTTCATTCATTGTATTTCTCAGCCCCAGTGTTTTGTGTTTGTTCATTTTTTTGTTTGTTTTAGTATTTTCAGTCTCTGTTAAATTTCTCATTTTGGTCATTGATTGTTTTTATGATTTTATTATTTTATTTTATATTTTCTGTTATTTTTAGTGATAAAGTCTCACTCTGTTGCCCAGGCTGAAGTGCAGTGACATGATCATGGCTCACTGCAGTCTCAAATTCCTGGGCTCAAGTGATCCTCCCACCTTAGCCTCCTGAATAGCTGAGTCTATAGGCACATACCACTATCCCCAGCTAATTTTTTAATTTTCTTTTTGTAGAGACAGGGTCCTGCTATGTTGCCCAGGCTGATTTTGAACTCCTGGCCTCAATTGTTTCTCCCTTGTCTCTTGCCTTGGCTTCCCAAAATTACTGGAATTACAGGTGTGAGTCACTACACTCAGCATTGTTTTCCTAATTTCATTGAATTGCTTTTCTGTATTTGCTGAGCTTCCTTATTTTGAATTCTTTGTTTGGCAGTTAATAAATCTGTTGAGGGTTAGGGTCAAGACATGAGAATCCTAGGAATGGGACAGGAGTTTGCCAAAGAGCAACCTGTGGACGTGTCAGTTCACTGAGCAAAAGTTGCTCAATCTTGAGTTGGACATCCCACTGCAGGTATGTCTGCAAATGGACCCTGCCTTGAAGCCTGAGGGCCCCAGCCTGGAGGTCTGCAAACAGACCTGGGCTTGGGATTTAAAGGCAGGGAGAATGATCAAAGAATGTCAGCCCAGCAGATAAGAGCAGTTTGCTATTCTAAGCCTGAAGCAATGTTCCTCTCTCCTGACTTCATGTCTCAGTAAATGAGGAACTGATAAAGTGGAAGGAACTATGTGGTCTCTTTGTTCCTGTTTAGATTATATGCTTTACTGCTGACTCATGATTTTATCTTTGACTTGTGTATGCTTAGCTGGTTTATTGTTACTTTGGGGGACCTTGAAACTTAAACTCATGATATGTACATGTAAATGGGTGACTGATAATACTTGTTTGCTGAAAGAATAAATACTGATGCAGGACTTCACTCCTGGCTCACAGGAATGCTGGAGGACCACTGATTTCCCCATCACTTTAATCTATACTTTGCCTCTTTTATTTCAAATCTCTTGTGACATTCCTGCCTGGGACCTGATTTGTTGGGAGAGTCGCAAACTACTGGCATAAATCTTCATTACTTTGGGGTCAGTTACTGGTGCTTTATTTTGTTTCTTTGGTGATTTCATGTTTCCCTGATTGTTCTTGATCCTTGTGGTTATGCATTGGTGTCTATGCACTTAAAGAAGTAGGGACTTATTGCAGTCTTCGCAGATTGGCTTTGGCTGGGAAAGTCTTTCACCAGGCTTGCTACTGGAGTCTTCAGGCAAGCTGGCCTGGGGCCTGGGTCAGCCCATGAATATGCTTGGTTTCTGTGTCTGTGAGTTAGGCCTGGAGACTGGATCCACTGGGGTGGACCTGTTGATTGGGCATGAAGCCTGGTTCCACAGGGGCTGACTTAGCACTGGAGTTAGCCTTGAGCCCAAGGGATGGGATGGCTCACACTGGGATGGGCTTTGTGCCTGGGCCTTCAAGGGTGGTCCTAGAACTTTAGTCTGTAGGGACCAGCCTGGTACTGGCATCTTCTGGGGTTGGCCTGGACTCTGAGTCTTCTGAGCAGGCCCATACACTGGGGCCAGTGGACATCGAGGCCATAGGGACCAGCCTAGAGCCTGGAGCTGGCCTGGTGCTGGGGCACATATGCAGCCTGGATCCACAGGGGCCAGTCTGCAGTCTTGGATTGTGAGTGCACGCCTGATGTGATCAGGGCTAGCCTGGAGCCTGGGTCCACAGGTGCCATTTTGGAGGTTGGGTGGGTAGGTACTGGCCTGGAGCTAGCTCTGTGAGGACTAGCCTGAGTCCTGGGACCTTAGTGGCCTGAGTCCTGGGGCCTTAGGGACCAGTCTTTAAACCTGGGTCCATAACAATGGTCTTGAAATCTGAGTTGGGGGAGCTGAGTCAGCACTGAGTTCTACTAGGATGGGCTTGTACCCTATGTCTGCTGGAGCATGGAGCTGTAGGTGCCAGCCTGGAGTGTGGGGCTGCATGGACCAGCCTTGCACTGGGCAGGCCTAGAGCTATGTCCAAGGGTGTTAGCCTGGTACCTGAGGCCAGGGCTGCTGACCTGACACTGGGGTGGGCCTTAAGCCTGGTGCTGTGTGGGTGACCTGGTGCTGGGCTGGTCTAGAACCTGGAGCAGGCCTGGAGCCTGGAGCTATAGGGCTATCCTGGCACTGGGTGTATCTGTATCTGCAGGGAAATGACACAGATGCTGGGTCCTTGGGTGCTGGCCTGATGACTAGGGCTGTAGAGCTGGCTTGGTGATTGAGTCTGCCAAGCAGGCCTTAAGCCTGGAGCTGTAAGACCTAGCCTGGCCCTGGGGGAGGCCTGGAGTCTCAGTCTGTAGTTACTACCCTAGAATCTGGGGCCATGTGGTCCTTGTCACTGCATTTTACTGGAGTAACCTGGTGTTGGGGGTCCAAGGCTAAGTTAGGTGCTCACTTCCCTCTCCTCCCTCTAAGTAGAGGTATCTCCATGCTGTGCTAACTGGGGTTGGAGAAGGAGTGATACAGGTAATATAAAACTGTCCTTTTTGGCCTCTTCAGTGTGTCTGTCCTTATTTCAGTCAGCATCTAGGTGCTATAATCTTTCACCTGCTGTTATTAGCTCTTGCGAAGGTATTTTCAGACATGTGTAGCTGTTCAAATTGGTGTTTCTATGGAGAATGAGTGCTAAAACATCCTATTCTACCATCTTGCTGATATCCACACTACCCTTCTTCATAGAAGGGCAAGATGTTTGAGCAGGAAAGGAATAAGAGCATAGGGCACTGTCCTGAAGCACACATGGATGCCCTCCCACGAATCTCTTTGTATTGAATTGTATGAAATGTGAATTAGTAGCAACCACAATCAACCCACTTTAATTAATTATTAGTTATTTCATTACATTTTAGTCTTTATCTTGAGGATTTAGCACAGGCATATACTAAAGAAGGGAAAGAGTATTTCTTTGTAATCTTGGAAAACATACGAACCATACTAATTCTTCCTTTCCTGAATATTGGCCAACAATTAATAATTCAGGACATCCAAATACAGACAACACCAAAAACATAGTTGATTACTCTCCTATTTAAAAATATAAAGCATATTAAAGTAGAGAGGGCAGAATGCATTCATGAGGAGTGTGAGAGAAAACAGAAGGATGACTTGATGGCTCTAGGCCTGAGCAACAGGAAGGATGAAGTTGCCATAAAATGAAGTAAGAAATTCTGCAGGGGGAGCAAGTTTTGGGAAAGGGGGCTTATCAGGGATATTTTAGAAATTAATATGTTCAGACTAGTGTCTTAATCACAACTCTACACTCTTACCTAATTTGAACCCTCTGTCTGTCTCCTGGCTCTGACCTGCTTCAGGTTGAGAGGCCAACAGTCGGGAAACGGGCATGGTCAGCTTCTGGGCTCTTCTCCTGCTGTGGTTGTCCTTTTGCCCAGCCTTACCACATCTTCAGCTCCTCTTCTAGGACAGGAATGGAAAGAAAGATGGTACTGACTGGCACCCTGTGCAAGTGCCCTCTAGGAGATGGACATCCTAGGGCTGATCCTTCCCTGAGTCCCTCAGAAATCCCTGTGTTAGGCTCTCTGGTGACAGGTCCCCAGACTCTGGCAATGCCCCCCTCTGACTGCCAATTTTTACTGTTCTCTGTTATCTTTTAGGCCACCCCACTGCTCAGATCCCATAGCTTCTCCAAGGAAGGGTCCAAAAGGGACCCAGGATCCACATTTGGTCCATGAGCACCACCCATGCTTTGCCCTGTCCTCAGAGAGAGTGTAGTCCACGTCTGGTGCAGCCCTCTCTGCTCTGCCACCACTGGCCACTTTGTCCTAGAGAATTTTTTCAGAACTTATCTCTGTATCACACATACTCCAAGGAACTCAGGTCAAACTCTCCAAGAGATTCTGTTGTGATCTCCTTTGTTGATTGGCTAAGGTGAGAGGACATACATACCAGAGTATAATATGAAACAAAACGAAAACCTGATAATACCAAGTGTTAGCAAATATGTGAAACAAATTATCATATGTTGCTGGTGGGAATGCCTCTTTGGAAAACCTTTGGCAGGATCTATTTAAAGTGACCTGGCAATTTCATACCTAGTAATATACTCACCACACACACACACTCACACACACTCACACACACACATATTTTTTAAATGGAATTTTTTTTAAAAGAATGAACTACTATCATAATATGGGCAAATTTCACAGGCATACATTAAGTCAAAGAGGCAAAATATAAAAGTTCATACTGCTTGATTCCATTTATATGACATTTAAGAACAAGCAAAACAAATCTATGCTGTTAGAAGTCAGGATGGTGGGGTAAGTAGTGAGTGAGTGAGAGAGGTTTCTGGGAGGTCTACTGGAATATTCTATATTTTAATCTAGGTGATGATTATATTCATAATGTAGTGGGTTTAAACATTTCTAAAATTTAATATAGCTGTACAGTTAAGATTTGTGCATTTTATTACATGTATGTTATACTTCATTAAGAAAGTAAAAACAAAATTTATGGAGAAACTTATTTTTCCCAACTATTTATGCATTGCATTTTCATTATTTGATAACATGAGCCAGGGATTTTTTACAAAGGGTGGTTTAGTTGTGGGGACATTTTGAGCCCAAACCTGGCAGAGACGTTTCAAAAGGTGAAAATGTATGTCTAAGTAAAAATAATCCTCTTCTTTTGCTGCCTGTGACTAGTTCTCGTAGTACTTTTCGGGGTTCCCCTTAATCCAGCTGCTTGGCTTCCGGGGCTTTTACCAAAATTTACCAGCAGGGGTCAGCCTGTACAAAACTCAGAAGCTTGAGCCTTCTGTGAACTGGAACTTTCTTTCCAGTTCAGTCAAGAGGTCTTGGCCTTTTAGTTTTGTCACTTCATGTCTCCAGCCACACTTCCCTCTGCTCTGTTACCACCACCCTCTCCTCTGATCACAATGTAGACCAGAAACTTCACTGCCTTCCTCACTCACTCAAACACCCCCTCCTTTCCTTCCCTGTTCTCAAATAACTCTCCAGCAACACTCCTTTCACCTCACCAAGCCATTCAGTCCAATGACCTGCTATTTTCTGTCCACCCTGCAGTCTCCTCCTCTCTTCACTGTCCCCATTTCTCTCTCTCTCTGTTTTTCTTTTTAGAGATGGAGGTCTCTCGTCTCTCTCTCTCTCTCTCTGTCACCCAGGCTAGAGTGCAGTGCCATGATCATAGCTTACTGCAACCTCAAACTCCTTGGCTCAAGTGATCCTTCTGCCTTAGCCTGCCAAGTAGCTGGGAATACAGGCACACATCACAAAGTGTAGCTAATATTTTTTATGTTTTTAGAGATGAGGTCTCACTATGTTGCCCAGGCTGGTCTCAAACCCTTGGTCTCAAGTGATCCTCTCGCCTCAGCCTCCTGAGTTGATGGGATTCCATGTCGTGCTTGTCCCCATCTCTTATACAAGCAGTACCAAGCACTTGCTAGGTTCATAGTAGACCCTCAGTAAGTGTTTGTTGAATTAGAATATCAATCTAGACTTTTGACTTCATGAAGACAGGAGACAGGTGTGGTTCCCTTTGTTGCTTTAGAAAAGTAATAATTATCTTCCACTTCCCACTGGAGGTAAAAAAAAAAATCATAACAGCACTTTATATTTGCATAATATTTGCCTTTTCAAAGTAATTTAACATTCATTATCATAATAATAAAGATATGTAAAAATAGGTAACATAGATAAGTGTTATTATTCCCATTTGATAGATGAAAAAGATAAGGCACAAAGAGATTTGACTAAAATATCAGAGTAAGGACTAAAGCCAATGCCTCTAGCCTACCCATTTGTATATAGATTTTTTTTTTTTTCTCAGATAAGGTCTACCTCTGTTGCCCAGGCTAGGGTGTAGTAGGCTCTTCACAGCTCACTGCAACCTCAAACTCCTGGGCTCAAGCGATCTCCTGCCTCAGCCTCCAGAGTAACTGGGACTACAGGCACACACCATCATACCAGGATAATTTTTCTATTTTTTGTTTTGTAGAGATGGGGTCTCACTCTTGCTCAGGCTGGTCTCAAACTCCTGGCCTCAAGCAATCCTCCTGCCTTGGCCTCCCAAAGTTCTAGGATTACAGGCGTGAGCCACCATGCTCAACTCATTTGTGCATCTTAACTACTATATGTAAATGTTCTGTCTCTTGATCAAACTTGCAGTTGAGAGGATAGCTTAATAGCTAAATATTCAGGCCCTGGGGACAGACTGTTAAGGTTCTAAACTCAGCTTCACTACTTACCTTGCTGTGTGATCTTGCACAAGTTACTTAACTTCCCTGAGCTTTAGTTTCTCCACTTTTAAAGTAGGAATAGCGAACCTATTTGAGGAGGTTGTAGTGAGGTTATAAAGATATATATCTTTATATCTTTAAAATATCACTACTATATATAAAGATGATATTAAGACATATAAATACACATGTATTTATATGTCTTCATATCTATAAAGATACACACCCACACAGTGCTGAACATGGTACATGGGAAGCACTCAATCAAAGTGAGTTATTATTTGTGGAAGTCTTTTGAGAATAATGATTATGTTTCACATTCTTATGTAACTTCTTTTATTTTTTTTTTTGAGACAGAGTCTCACTGTGTTCCCCAGGCTAGAGTGCTGTGGCGTCAGCCTAACTCACAGCAACCTCAAACTCCTGGGTTCAAGCAACCCTTCAGCCTCAGCCTCCTGAGTAGCTGGGCCTACAGGCAAGTGCCACCACGCCCGGCTAATTTTTTTCTATGTATTTTTAGTTGGCCAATTAATTTCTATTTTTAGTAGAGACGGGGTCTCGCTCTTGCTCAGGCTGGTTTCGAACTCTGACCTTGAGCGATCCTCCCCCTTTGGCCTCCCAGAGTGCTAGGATTACAGGCATGAGCCACCATGCCCAGCCCTTATGTAACTTTAACAATCAGCACAGTGCCTTTTACAGTGACGGTTAATACAAATGTTTGCAACAACCTCTGGCAACATTGGGATTTCTGTTTTCTTGAATTTGCCCTTATCTGTGAATACTGTTGCCTTGAGGAGTGAAAAAAGAAGTGTAATATGTACTCAATGCAACCATTCCCATGAGTATACCCTTTAAGACCTGATAATTAGGAGCAGACTTGTAGATGCCTGTTCTGTATTAGTTCTCTCATTTTATAGTCCATTTTCCTCTTCTTCCTTGAAGAGTGTAATTGATATAATTTGCCTCAAACCTTTTATTCTGGAATGGGTTATATACCATAGCATGGCAGTTACTGTGAATTGCCTCAATAAGGCATTGAACATTAATGAGGTAATATCCACTCCCGTAGGATAGGATAGAAAATCACACAGTAAGATGCAAACTAGGTAGGTCAGTTCTCTTTAAAGAAGTTTATCAGAATGGAAAAATCACATGCCATTTGAAAATCCCTTTTTGCAGGACAAAGTGATAATTTAAAATAAACCTACGAGAGAAGTAAATGTCATGGCATTCTATTTACTTTGCTTCATCCTTTTAAAAATACCTTATTCTGTAATAAAAGTTTGTTTAAAAGTACAATAAAAGCATTCTTCCTTATTCCACTTATTTTATAGAATTCAGTAAACTATTAGCAGCATAGAACAGAATGATCTCCATTTTAATGTTCAAGGATCCAAAGTAATGAGACTTTCAGTTTTAGCTGAAAAATCTATGAAGTTTTTGCTTGTACCCATAGTCCATTTTGTAGACATGTTTGATTCTTTCCTTTCATTTAGTTTTCAAAATAATGAATTGGTTCTCTAGCATTCTGCAAAGATGATCAATGAGATTTTTTAAAGTATAATTTTGGACTTAATATTTACACATATTTAATGCATTTTAATTTATTATAGCTATTTTTCTTAATGGTGTTTAAATTGTCCCATCTTTGGCTAGTGAGAACCTATTCAAGTTTCCTTTTGAGTCATTTGACATGATCCTGATAACCTCTGATAACTTCCTTGCTGTCTGGTAGGATAAGACTGTCCTGAGCTCATCTTGTATATTTCCTGCTTCAACCTGGAATTAGTCATTTCCCCAAGAAGTTTGGTTCCTTTTAGGAGTAAACCGTATTTAGAAACTACAATGTAATTGTTAAGGATGTTCATTGTTACTGAGTAATTATTTGCAGGCTTTTTCGCAAACTACTTTTAACAAAAATTCTAATTAATCCATTCGATATATGTTATATCTCATTGTTTCACTTCACTTTAGAATGTCTTATTTTCCCTAAGTTCTTTGTCTCTACTCTTATGATTTTGAACACTTCCGACCTGGTTTTATAGAAGATACCCTTTCTTCCTCCGAATAAAATGCTTTAATTACTAGAGATATATAGATGTTTGCACATGTGTGATTTCTTCAAAAAGGCTGTGGGGCATGGTTTTTAAGATTGTAGGCTTTGGAATCAAATGGCCTGGATTTTAATCTAAAAATATGGGAAATTAACTTGATGCATTGGTGACTTTTAAGCATTCTACCAGGCATGCTATACTAGACCAGGTCACGGTGCAGAAAGTCTCCTGTATCAACTAAAGATGCTCAAATTTTGGATCACATTAAAATGCAAAACTAGAAGCAGGGGTGTTCTTACCTTGCTTCTGGGGAGATGGGGAAGGTTGACACATCCTTAGGAATGGGTCCAAGGGTGGTGGAGGATCACACTACCAGAATCCTGTGTTATGCAACGTTCAGATGTTCCTCTCTCTCTCCCCGACCCCCTTCCCCAAACCCCCACCACATCGGTCTTCCCTGCTGACGGTGTTATTACAATGATTAAAACTCAGACTGAACGAGGGTGGTCAGCAGATGGAAGGTGGCTGAAGTGAATGTACTCTTACTTTTTTGGAGAGAAACAGAGAGAAGCACTTCTGAGTAAAAGCTGTGGCTTGCCACTTAGTCTGCTGAGCAGCTGTGGATTTTATCTGTATCTCTTGGGTTGAACACATGTAGAGCCAGAATGGGACTCTGATGAGGGTCGCTATTGGGTGCCTGATTTTGGAGATGATATTAAAGTATGATAAAGATATTGTGGTTATGTTAGGTAGTTAGGAACCCCGGCTCTTCTGGGGACAAGGGTTCCCTTGTTTGGTGCTGTTTTGAGCAATCACTCCACCTGTGAAGAAGAAGGGCAGGCACTCCATTTTGGTGTTTGTTGCTCCACTCTTAATCCTGTCCAGAACAACTGCTACACCAGGGGAAGGAAAGACTGCTTTAGCAATCTGGCAATTCTTCAGCCCAGGCATAATAAGATTTCTTTTTTTCTTTTTTTTGAGACAGAGTCTCACTCTGTTGCCCAGGCTAGAGTGCCATGGTGTCAGCCTAGCTCACAGCGACCTCAAACTCCTGGGCTCAAGCAATCCTTCTGCCTTAGCCTCCCGAGTAGCTGGGACTACAGGCATGTGCCACCATGCCTGGCTAATTTTTTTCTATATATTTTTAGTTGTCCAATTAATTTCTATTTTTTATTTTTAGTAGAGACGGGGGTCTCGATCTTGCTCAGGCTGGTCTTGAACTCCTGAGCTCAAATGATCCTCCTGCCCCAGCCTCCCAGAGTGCTAGGATTACAGGTGTGAGCCACCATGCCTGGCTCATAATAAGATTCAGTAAGTAACCTAAGGGTAATTATAATGCCCTTAGCTTGAATCTGCATGTGGTTAACCACCTGCAGGTGGGCTTGCTTAGAGGGAATTTTGAGGACACCTGTTGATCATTTGCTAACATCCCATGCCTACCTGGAGCCCTCCTCCAGACTGGGCTAGTAAAAGGAAACAATCCGAGAAGTCAGAGAGAGTGGGTCAGTTGCTCAGTGAGTGAGTGAGTGAGTGAGTGAGTGAGTTGGTCTGTTGGTCTGTCTCTCCAGACACCCCATTTTGTTTTACAATAAAGAGCTGCTGTGTGAAACAGCTTCCTGCCTGAGGCTACTCCTTCACATTGGCCCTGCTGGTGATTTTTCCAAGAAAGGAGCCAGAGGACCGGGATGATAGTCTGCATTTGACATCTTTGGTGTCTGGTCATTCTTCGGCCAAGACCACACCGAAGGCAGACTGGCACACCGACAAGTTATATTTGGAAAAAAAGGGGTCTTTGTCTTATAGAGAGACATACAAAAATGTTTATGGATAAAGTGAAGCCAGTGGGGATACAGATGAAAGGAGACTGGCCATGAGGGGATAATTGTTAGAGCTGGGTTGTGGGTAAATGGGGGCATATTACATTATTCTCTCAATTTATGACAAGGTATGACATTTTTTCACAATAAAAAGCTTTTAAAATGAGCTTTTTAAAAAATGAGCTTCTTTATTTGATGAAAAATGGCATTAAAAAATGGGAAGAGGGAGCCAATGTACATTAAGAGTTTAAGAGGTAGGGGTTTGAAACTTAGCAGGAGAACTTGACAATATTATTTTAACTCATAGAGTTATTAGAGCAATTGCCTTATCTTTTTGCTTCTCGGTTTCAAATCCACATTAGCAATTCAGAAGGTGGTATACAGAGTGCTCTCTTCAGAACCGGGCTTCTCAAGATTTTCCCAGGGCTCCATGGGGCTGAGAGGGTTAAGGGAGAAGGATGGGGGTAGGAAGTAGGAGTACGGAGTTATGCCAGGTGGAGGAGATACCACCATGTTCACCACTACAGATTTAATGGTTTCATGGGCAAATATGCTTTCATATGTTGGCATTGAACCAGCTTAAACTGGATTCTTAATCGTTGGACTTCTTAAAACACTAAGTAACTATAATATACTAGTGATTCTCCAAGACAGGGAATTTAGAATGCAGTCCTGAAGTGTATCTGACTGCAGACTACTTTTACAAAGAGCATCTCAAGAAATTTTTGGCCCAGAGCAATGGCTCATGCCTATAATTCCAGCATTTGGGGAGGGCAAAGGTGGAGGATTACTTGAGGCCAGAAGTTTTTTGGGATTATTTTAGATAGATAGAGTCTCACTCTGTCACCCGGACTACAACTCCTGGGCTCAAGCAATCCTCCTGCCTCAACTTCCCAAGTAGCTGGGACTACGGGCACGCACCACCATGCCTGGCTAATTTTTTCTATTTTTTTGTAGAGATGGGGTCTCGCTCTTGCTCAGGCTGGTCTTGAACTCCTGATCTCAAGCAGTCCTCCAGCTTTGGCCTCCCAGAGTACTACAATTACTTTTGTAAGGCACTGTGGCCAGCCTGAGGCCAGAAGTTTGAGAACGGCCTGGGCAACATAGTGAGAGCCCATCTCGATGAAAAATACAGAAGTTAGCTGACTATGGTGGTGTAAGCCTGTAGTCACAGCTACTTGGGGGTCTGAGATGGGAGGATCCCTTGAACCTAGGAGTTCGAGGTTGCAGTGAACTATCATAAGGCACTTCAACCTGGGTGACAGAGTGAGACCCTCTTTCTGAAGAAAAAGAAATTTTCATCTGAGCCATTTATTTTCTGTGAGAGCTAAAAAATATGATTAGCCTCTTCAAGCCTCAGTTTCTTCATTGGAAAATGGAGAATAGAGGTAATAATCCTACCCCATTGCTATTCCTGAGGATTAAATTCGAAATTGGATAACAAGTTTATGGCACCTAGGACAAGCTCATCAAAGCTATAACTATAATTACCAATAAATTCTTTCCAATATAAATACAAAACAATATTTTTAATAAACATTGTTTCTTCTGAAAATCCAAATGTGTCTAGGTAAGATATTTCAGGTTAATGAGATCATTAGGAGAAAATATAAAATATGAAA
>VSMD01036953.1:0-71798 GCA_008750895.1 Mirza zaza
TCACAAGCATCAGTTACAACTGGGTTACATCTCTTCCCTCCCGCCCCGCCCCCTCCCGGAGTGCTTTAATTAGAAAGATACTAGCGTAGATTAAAGTCTTAGCCATACTCAATTCTTCCCTTGACCTGAGGAAAACCACAGCCATAGAGAATCTTGTGCGTTAGAAAACACTGTCAGTTTTATCCACGTATACCAGTGAGTGCAAAGACAGCACCCATGAGGGGGACTGTACCTAAGAGGAAAGAGTGACCTGTTACATATTGATGATTTGACCCACATAGGGTCTTTCCTTCTGGATCAGAGCCTCAGAAGTATCAAGCACATCATTTCCATGCAGACCAGTAACATTTCCATGCAGGAGAAGGCTAAGATAATCTTCCAGACATAATAAACAACGGACCTGCTGGTTCACCCTTGGAACTTGCCTTTTGGTTGTGTATTTATGTGTGAGATGCAGTAACCATCGAAGCAATACAAAATTCAAGCACACCAAAAAGCAATTCCTTGCATTAGAATCCAGTGAGATAAAATGATGGATCAAAAGGATTATTTTTGCTTAATGAAGCATTCTGGGTTTTGAGTCTCATTGGACTCAGTTTTTCAACAGGATGTTGTACTCAAGGGCTGGAATTTGGAAATTCCACAACAGCTATATAATCAGTCAGCTCTGATTAATTTAATTGAAACAGGACTCTTGAAGCCCTGCTGTGCTTATAATTACAAATTTAGAAATGGGTTGGGAGAAAGGGATAGATAATGTGAGGGGTTTTTTTCCCCCTGTGAAATTAGCTGAGTGTATTAATTCAGAAGGTAGTCAGTTGCCTCTGATTGTATGCTTTAGTAATCTGAACCATCTGCCTCTATATATACTAAGGAGTTCACCACTTTAATCCAGCTTACAGCCAACAAACCCCTCTTCTCTGTGATTATGCCCTTGAGTAGATGAGGCTGTGCAAAATCGTTTTCTCTTAAATGTATTGCTGCTGTTGAAATTATTTGGAGGTTTTTTGCTTGGGTTTGTTTTGTTTTTTGTTTTGTTTTGCTTTTTGAGGTTTTGACTGAGTTTTGGTTTTATTTTCCTGGGGCAGAGACAATGGCTTTCTTTATGAAAAGTATGATAAGTAACCAGATTAAGAATTTAGGACTTGGTGGTGGGTCTGAAGAAAAGAAAGAAGAAGGAGGTACATCTGATCCTGCCGCAGCCCAAGGGATGACTAGAGAGGAATATGAGGAATATCAAAAGCAAATGATTGAGGAGAAGTGAGTACATGCTACTTCATTTCCCTTTAAAAGCAAAAGAAATTCGCTCTTGGCCATGCCTTCTTCGGTTCCCAGATTTATTTCTCTTTGCTTTTTAAGACACCTTTCCTTTTACTGTTTACCTCTATCCTGAGAAAAGGCTGTTTTACTCAAGGGAACATTTCCGTAGCATCAGCGGCTGCTCTGTTCTATATTCTATATATATGGATGGAAACGAAAAGTGATTAGTGAATCTATACGTCCTTCTTAAAGGGGTTTAACACTTGCTAGTCTAGGCACGTTTTAATTGACCTCAATTTAATTGTTCAAATGAAAACTGCTGAGTCTAACTAGCTTTACAGGCTTTCTGAAATTTACCCTCCTAGCAAGTAGAAAGTTCTCAAATTATAACAATTCAGACTTTATACCTAGAAAAGGGCCTTAAAGAACATACAGTGTATCCTCCTTGATGTTATTTGTGCAAAAAGACCAGAAAGCACATCATGACAACAATGTCGTAAGATTTGGCTTATCAAAGACTATGAATAGATCTGTGGACTGTTTATTATGAAAATTCTAAACATAAGAAAAGTAGAATAGTATGACAAATACCCATATATACGTATGACATAAAGTCAACAATTAACATTTTACCATATTTGCTGATATATAAATAGATGATAGCTAATAATTTTCAAAGTAAATTACAGTTATCATGATACTTCACCCGTAAATACTTTAGCCATCTACCTCCAAAAAATAAGGGCATTCTCCTGGCTATATAAAATGTAACAAGAATATATAAGATATTCACAACATTTTAGTTGAGTATAGTAGAATGTGAATATCACCAACAATTTTTCACTACTTGAAGACTGATTCTTAAATAAGTGTAATCTATGTATAATTTTTAAAAGTTTAAGGTGGAATTAACTTGAGTCTTTTACTAGTCAACTAAGAACTGAAACATCAATCTAGAGGTTAAATGTTCATCATATGTCTCAAAAGAAAAGTATTTCTTTTTTGCCACCATGGCTATTTTGCTAATGATCAATTACATAATAGTTGCCTAAATCCTATTGCTAAGATGATTATAGGTGAAAAGGTTAACGACCTGAAGGAAACTAAGAAAGTACAAAGCCTACGTTTAGTGGAAACCTTGTCTATTGTATTTTTCTGAAAGAAAGTGTGGCTTATAAACTACCTAAAATGTATTATGCTTGGCTCTGCAGTAGATTAAAGTTAGTTTAAAAAAAAAAAAAACGTAAGTGCCATTATAGAAATGATATTGGTGCTAAGATGTGGGCAAAAGAAGCAGCATTCCTTGAGTATTGGCTGGCTTTGCCTATGGCATGTAAAAGTAAAAAAGCTGTAAAAGAAAAATAAGTACGGTATAATGAATAACTAGAACAATAACACCAAACATTCTCAGCTCAAGTAGACTAATGAAAATGGTCAGAAATGTAGACTATATACCTAATCATGCAAAATATCACTTAATACATCCAAGCAATAAATCCGATCATAGATATGGTATCTGATTAATATCCTAATTTTAAAAAATTTTATATCTAGACAGATCAAAGCTCAAAATGGTTAAGTGGTGTGGTCAATCAGTAGATTGCATTGTCAACTACTCAACTTTTCATGTATGTATATGTGTAAGAACATTATAAATTTATGTCATCACCCAATTTAAGAACTGATAGCAGGACAGTGGGGCAGCCTACTTCCCTACTGCAAAGAGGGATGACGTCCAGTCCATTGCTTGAGTTTTTAAGAGCTTCATCACCCAGAATGCAACATGAAGGAGGTATCAAAAATGTTCATCACAAGTTAAATGCAGAGAGAATTACAGACAGTATAGTATATATACTAATTAAAATGAATATTAGCAAACAAAAATCTCCTAAACCTGTCCTCATCATTTTAGAAAAGTGGGGGAATTGACTCTACTAATTGTACATGAAAAGTTACTTAACAATGTACTCTACTGCACATTCATTTTTATTTTCCTTCTATGTTCAAATTTTTTTTTTTACTACTTGTACCATGAGCACTGAATGAGGTCTATACATAAATAGAATGTTTGGAAAGGAAATAAAACGATAGTCTGTTTATCCCTCCATTTTTCCATATTATAACACCCCTTTGCCTTAGTGATGGTTCAGTAATTGCTTCGGTGCCATTTGTTACTTGACTCTGATCTTTGCTTTATTCAATAATTGTTTGGATCCCCATTATGGGCCTGGCATTGCAAGCAATGTACTGAAATGGAAGACATGGGTTTTCTTCTGCAGGAATTTACCCTTTGCTTTGGGGAGACGAGCTTCATGTGACTATAAACAGAGCAACCAGTTTTTCTGAGTGATTTGTACACTGGCTCTGGAGGACTGAGTCTGAGAGCTGAGTCTGTGTGGCATTAGGATCACCAAGGGAATCAATGGAGTTTATACAGTTATTTGCTTTTCCACAAAGGTGCCAAAATAATCAGGTGCGGAAAAGAAAGTCTTTTCAACAAATGATGCTGAAGCAACTAAAAAACATTGAACTTTGACCCCTACCCTGTATACACAAAAATTAATTTGATGCTCATCATACACCTAAACATAAAAGCTAAAATTATAAAGCTTTTAGAAAAAAACATAGAATTTCTTTGCAATTTGGAAGTAGGTAAAGGTTTCTTTATCATGACCAAGAAAACAATGATCATAAAATTTTTAAATGATAAATTTGACTCTAAACTAAAAACCTTTGTACATTAAAAGACACCATTAAGAAAATGCATAGGCAAGCCACAGAAAATATTTGCAAAACATATATCTGACAAAGGACTGGGATCTAGTATACATGAAGAACTACTATTCAATAATAAAAGAAAAAATGGGCAAAAGATTTGAACAAATACTTCGGAAAGATATATACACAGCCAATCAGTACATGAAAAAGCTGCTTAATGTCATTATTTGTCTTGGAAGTGGAAAAAATTAAAGTCACAGTAAGGTGCCACTACATACACACCAGGATAGCCAAAATTAAAAAGACCAGAAATAACAAATGTTGGCCAAAATGTGAAACCCCAAGAACTCTTGTTCCAGGTGTTGAGATATAAGATAATACAGACACTTTGGGGAAAGATCTGCCCATTTCTTATAAAACTAAACGTACTCAACTAAGTTACCCTAGAACCCAGCAATTCTACGTCTAGATATTTACCTAGAAGAAATGAAAATCTATGTCCACAGAAAGAAACTGGTGCAACAATATTCATAGCAGCTTCATTCACCGTATCCCAAAACAGGAAATAACTTGGGTGTCCATCAATAAGAGAATGACAAGAAAAACTGTGATATATTGGTACACACAATAGAATACTACTCAGCAGTAACAAGGAACAAACTGCTGATAAAACAACATGGGTGAATCTCAAAAGTTTTTACGTTGAAAGAAGGGTTACACAAAAGAAGATGAAGTGTATGGTTTAATATTTATGAATTTCTAGAAATGGTAAACAAAACTATGGTAGAAAAAGAATGCTGGTTGCTTCTAGGACTGGCTAGGACTGTGGGGGAAGGCATTGATTGGAATGAGGATGAGGGAATTTCCCCAGGTGAGAGTAATGTTTTTTAGCTTGATAAGGGTTTGGCTCTGTGCATTTTGAGGATCACCAAATGGTATGCTTAAGGTTTGTGCATTGAATTGCATGCAAATTTTGCTTCACAAGAAAAAAAGATCTGTAAACAAACATGTTGCATTAGTTAATGATAGATGTGTTGAAGTGTCTAGAGGAAAGTGTGCTAATTTCTGCAACTTTGAAATGCATCAAAAATAAAAATGGATAAATAAATGGATAGAAGGAGAAATATGTGATGAAACGTACAGTGAGATGCAAATTGTAGACTCTGGAGGGTAGGTATATGGATTTCACTGCAAAATTCTTTCAACTTTTCGGTACATTTGAAAGTTTTCATAGTAAAATTTTGGGAGTTAAACATCAGCTTCCTGCTCATACTGCAGGTTGCTAATCTCACAGATCACTTTATTGTACTTCTCCCAAACTAGAAGGTTGAACCCGATGCTCCCTATTCCAGACCTGATGTTCTGTGAATGGAAATGAGTTCAGAGAACACCTGAGCCCAGAACCCGGTGACCAGTACTTTAATCTGATTGTTTGCTTCGGACCCAGCCCTTCCTTATTCTCAGTCTTTTGTGTAATAGTTAAGATTATTTCGAAGTTTGTAGTCAAGAAATAGAAATCGCTGGGATTGGTGGCTCATGCCAGTAATCCCATCACTTTGGGAGGACAAGGCAGGAAGATTCACTTGTGGCCGGGAATTAGAGATCAGCCTGGGCATCATAGCGAGACCCTCACCCATCTTTACAAAAAACTTTTTAAAATTAGCTAGGACTGGTGGTGCATGCCTGTAGTCCCAGCTACTCAGGAGGCTGAGGCAGGAGGATCACCTGAGCCCAGAAATCCAAGGCTGCAGTGAGCTATGATCGAGCCACTGCACTCCAGCCTGGGTGACGGAGTGAAAGCCTGTCTCAAAATAAAAAAGAAATAAAAATCAGTTTTCATCTGAAAATGAAAACAGGGGATTTTGAGTACAAATAATGTTTTCTGAAAAGATACTTCACTAAATCTATGCGCAGAAATCCCACCAGGCCTCACATGGGCCTAAACTAGGAAGCAGAAGGCGGTTGAGAAACCCTGAGCACTCTTTCTCCATCTCTTGCTGAAGCTTCTACCTGCTCGTGCTGCTTTGTTCTTTCTCAGCAGCCAGCTTGCTCTCTTTGTTACTCAGACCACAGAGCTGGTGGAAAATGACAGCCAGTGGCCTCCAAGTTCACCTGTTACAGTTCTAGCCACATTGCAAGTGTCTGTCTTTCTGAGTCCTCATTCTAAATTCCCAATGAAGCGATTTCCTTTACTCGGTGTGGTCCGACCTAGGGTAGCCAGAGAGCAGGGCCATGTGTCTACATTTAGGCACCAATGAAGCACTTCTGTGGGCAGCAGGGAAGGAAGGCGGTTCTTGTAAGTTTTGCAAACATCCCCAAAGGTGTCTGCTTTTTGTCTGCATTGAGCAAGGACGTCCATTTCAAACCAGCGTCATCACGAATCCAATCAGGTCACCCACAGAGCAGGACCCCAGTCTGGCACTATGAAAATCTACCCTACCTTGTTTGGGGATACCTCCTTCCAACTGGGGAAGGAGTACTTGTCTAAATTGGGGTGTGGACTGGGGGAAAATGAAAGGAGACAGCTTTATAGACTATCCCCTAATACCATGGGCCTCCAAAGCACCTCCTGGTCCTGGGTACTACGACCCTGTTTCAGCTTGTGTAAGAGCCACTCGGGGAGCTTGTTAAAAAATGTAGCTTTTCCTCACCTGCATGCGGGACTCTAATGCAGCAAGACTGGGATCAGGCCCAGGGAGCGCCCAGGTGATTCTGAGGCCATGGGCCGCGGCCATACAGGCCACGGGCAGCTCTACCTTAGGAATAATCACCCTGCCCCTCTCCTAGTTTGCATCCTAAAGAGACTCCCAGAACCTAGTTGTCTTTGGGATTTAGGGGTCTGTACTGTGTTATTACGGTGGAGTATGGACAAAGAGGCAGGCGTTTGGTGAAATTCCCATATTTGCTAGGTGTCTGCTGAAAGTGGGAACTCGGAAGGTAAGTCCCAGCGTCCGTCCCCTCTGAGCAAGCAGCAGCTGGAACGTCCTTAGCTCTCTATGTCCTTCTGATCCTTGATTCTACTCTTTAACTTTTAGGATGGAAAGAGATGCTGCATTTACACAAAAAAAAGCAGAGAGGGCGTGCCTTAGAGTTCATCTCAGAGAAAAGTACAGGCTCCCGAAGGTAAGACTGTTACTGGACACAGTAAACATCTAATCGTTTCCTATTTAATACAAGACAGAGCTTGTTTATCAGCAAAGAATCGTGCTGATGGAGACATATATGTGTGTGTGTTAACCTTAATTAAGGTGTTTGATGTTGTGAAAAGAACATTGAACTAGGAGTGCATAAAAATTTGATTCCAGTTTTTATCTTAATCTCTATGAACTTCTATTTTTGCTCAAAACACAGAGTTAATACCTATAGATGGCATTTTTATATAAATGTATTTAATGAATATAGAACTTCTCTATATAAATACACCGTAGGGATAATAATCACAGCTGACGTTTGTTGAGCTCCTTCTAGGTGCCAGGCAATGTGCTTTGCATGCAGTTCACTTAGGTTCTATCATCACCTCCTTGTTACTGTACAACAGGCGTCCTCAAACTATGGCCCACGGGCCGCCCGCCGAGGACATTTATCCGGCCCTCTGGGTGTTTTTGCCTCAGCTGCATGTCCTGCTTAGCAGCTGACTTGTCCCGGGCCCACAGTGTGCACTCTCCAACGGTCTGAGGGACAGTGAACTGGCCCCCTGTTTAAAAAGTTTGAGGACCCCTGCTGTAGAGGAAGCAGGCATAAAGAAAGTAAGCATGTCAGAGCCCAGCCAGCCAGGAAAGTCAGAGCTCAGGGTCTTAAATTCTGGGATACTCTGCCTCTATTTGAAAGGAATGATCGATTGCTGAGTTTGGGAGACGATGTCACCTGGCACCCCCTTGTCCATCTCAGTGCTGGCTGAGAGGAGGACTGTCTGTAGGGTCTGGTCGAGTGATTTACTGGTGGGAAGAGGATATGTCGACATGTTATGGCAGGTGGCTCAGATGTGCTGTTCTAGGGCTTGTATGCAGTGGTGACAGAGGGCCCAGCACTTCGCTACTCTGGCTCATTTCTTCTGCCCCCATTGCCCACTACTACCTGGGGGACTGCAAGATCCTCTAACAGACTCCACATTCCCCTTCTGGGTTGCCTGCTGACCTTCATATTCCAAAGACGCACCATGCCTTAGAGAACATCTTCCATCTGGAGACACCAAACTAAAGATCCCTCCAGAGCTCATGATCTCCTCCCAAGTATGAGAGCCACCTCCAAGTCTGGGTGGTCTAGAAAGCACTGGTAAACCAATTCCTTCAATGAGTCCTCTGCAGATCCCCCAGAAAAAGCTGATTTCTGAAACTCCAAGCACGGACCAAGGGAGAGACCACTGGCCATGCAAGGTCACTGCTGAAATCACCAAAGAGTTAAACATCCCCCACCTGTGGGAGAGGCTGGTCCCTAAGAGGCCCAGGGAACCAGGTTCTGCTCTCAGTGAGGAGAGGACAGACTTGCTTTCATTTGCAAACAATGAATTTGGAAAAGAAAGCCTTAGTTTTCCTACTCTACCACCTTTTCAGGTTTAATATTTTTTCCCACCGTGCTTACATTTTGAAAGAGTGAAGCACTTCTAAACACTGTCCTTTTTACTCTCATTATCTGGTGAATTTCCTGAAACTCCCTGGCAAGTCGAGGGCTCTCTTTAGCAATGTGGCCTCCCCCTAGGCAGGAAGCCTGAGTCAGATTCAAGCTGCTTGACTGAAGCCCCTTTCCCCCCACTCCCATGGTTCCATCTGATTAAAGCACCACAAATCTTGTTTAAGATGAAGCAGAAATTTAAGACACACACACACACAGGTGCATGATTAGCTAGGCATGCATCTTCCATAAAGGTTGGGCTTTATAAGGATTTATTTTTGACAACTGTTATTTTTTATAGGGATCTAAGAAGAATTGGGTTTCAGTTATGGCTCTGTCTCTGTGACATGGTGTAACTTCAGATGGCTTTCAAAAATACCTGAGCCTCAGCTTCCTCCCTATAAAATGAGGGCAACAGTACCTAACTTCACAGGGTCTTTGTCTGAGATAATACAATGTAAAGGACCTAGCATAGTGCCTGATGAATGATAAGAGCTCAATAGGTGACAGCTCTTGTTATTGCTGTTATGATATCTGTGCACAAACATCCTATTTCTTACTAACAACTAGAGGTCTTGAGGACCATAAACACACTTGCGTGTAATGAATGTAACAACTCAAGGCCCCTGAACCTCAAGACTGAGCTTTGGATTTTTCCTTCTTATCATGGTGAGTCGGTGGTCTTGCTCATTTCCGGATCCTCAGGGGTGAACACTTTTAGGCTTAGAGGCAAGGTTTATATGCTCTTCAGAGACAATATAATTCCCAAATCTCTATGCCAAGTCATCCCTTGGGACAAGAGCCTTTCCAACAGACACTATGGACAGGGGAAAGAATTATAGCCATGAAATGTGCAAATTCACATCTTCCCTGGAGAATGATAGTAACTATATCTCCTTTGGCCACTGCTCCCGAAAGCCAGCTGGGGAATGGGGAGACATGAAGAAAGTTGATAAGTTAACAGTGGAGCCCAGTATCTTTCATTGCATGGCTCCCCGATGCTCACATACCCCCTTTTCTGTAGCTGTTTCAAATGCACATAATACCTTTGAGAATCTTGCCTGATTTTTTTCATGGACCTGAAAGAGACCTTGGAGTTCATCTAATAATCTAATTCCACCGCTGCCTCATTTTAGATCCAAGGAAACGCTAGCCCAGGAGGGTTAAGTAGCTTTGCAATAACCCACACCTACTGAGCGACAGAATCAAGATTGGAACTCAGGCCCCCTGACCATGGAAAAGAGCCGCTTAACTCACAAAAGGATTCGAACACAGCTCCCTCTCCCCCCAAGGGGTCTGCTCTTTCTGCTCTTAATATTTGAGCTGTCCCAAAAGACTTTAGGGCAGGTTTGAATTCTACTTGGCTTGAACTGCCCCAAGAGGTTTTGGACAAACCACACTGCCTCACTATTTCATGGAGGTGTCCCTGAGGCCCGCCCCCCCACCAGCCGCTGGGGGAGCACCTCCTTCCTTCTCCTGTGTCATCTGATGGTTGGACCCGACACCTGTGAGTCACTGCCTGAATTCCAAATACAATCCAAGTAGATAGAGGACAATTTCATTTGAAAGCATTCCACACTTCATTGTCCATTTCAAAGTTTACTTTCAGATGCGGCTCCCCACTCCCCTGGGGCATTTTTATATTTGGTTGCATTTTGTAAATAAAAATGGATTCTACACACAAGGTTTCAAGAATTTGCCTATGGTGTGAAAAATACCAAAAATTGCGAATAACACAATCGCCTGCTTTTTGTAAAGCACGTGGACATTCTACTCCAGTGTAGCTCTCCATAAAAACAGTACTTAATAGAAACCATCCAGTAAAAACCCAGCCAGATCACAATCCACTTAGTCCAGGTGTGGCTAACCTCCCATCCCTGCCCCGCCGCACCCTTGTGGCCTCCTCAGCCCCCTGCACTGTCGCCTGTCGTGTGTTACCCTCCGCCCCCATCCCTGCCCACCGAGGGGGCTCTGGGTGCAGTGGCGAGAAAGAGGCTGTGAAGTCAGACAGGTTTCCACCGGCGGCTCCCTCGGTGCAGAGCAGCCGCGCCTGCCCAGCCAGAGCCCCGCGCGAGCGCCAGGTGCGGCGGCCGCCACCTGCGCAGGCCCCGGTCCCCGACGCCGGGCGCCCCCTCGCGTTCCCAGGCGCAGCGGCCACCGGCGTCCCCGCGGACCAGGCAGCACCCGCGCTGTGGGTCGTGGCAGGACCGGGGCGGGGCAGAAATAAAGTTCTGGAAGTGACTTAAAGAAAAAATAAAAGTCCATTATTTCGATATTAAAGACCAGATTAAACATTTCAGTCCTCCCATGGTACACTGGGAAAGAGAGCAAGCAAACAACCCGGGATTAGCTGTGTCCCCAGTAACCAGGCTGGAGAGAGATTTTGAAATGACAGCAATTGAGGACAAGTTGAAGGAATTGGAACGTTCGGGCTTGAGAGAAGATGGCTGGGGAAATGAAGCATATGGGGTGTAACCATTTCCCAGGCCTTGAATGCCGTGCTTTTATTCCAATACTGAACTCAGCCGACTTACCCAGCGTGGCTGGCGCTGCTGGTCGTTACTGACCTGTGGGCAGCTCCGAGGTCTTCCTCGGATCATGCAGGGGAAGCCTTCACGGTGGAACTTTGAGAATGCCACCAGCACGCCACAGTGGGAATCTGAGTTGTAGGTTTTTGTCTCCTAGGTTCCTCAGTCATTACCCGGGTCTGCTCCATGGGGCTCAGCATCTGGGGTCATGTGAGGAACATGCCAACCATCGCTCCCCACCCCCTCTAAATTCTCTCTCTAGGACAGATCTGGGGTCCTGGATTGACCACAGTACTTTGACTCCTGGACTCCAGTGTCTGAATGGTATTTCTCTTTTGCTACACTTATTTGTTACATTCAGAAGAGCACACACCATAGACGTGCACCCAACACATGATGGTAAGGTAACACATGTAAATTCAGGGATGGCCAAAGGTCACAAAGCTTACTGTGACAGATGGGGACTTGAGCTTCCTTATTCTCATCCAGTACTTTTTCGTTCCCCATTCTCCCCACAGCCCCTCTCAACTGTGCCTCGTTCATGGGGGTAGACTTGAAATGTGAACACGTTAACAAAGAAACTGGCACTGGGCAGAAAGCAAGGGTCACCAGGCTTGAGTGAGCTCCTAATAACCCGTCCCTCCCTGGGAGGTTTGCCAACTACCTAGCCCTGTGCCATCCTATAAAAGCCATATTGGGTGAGCAGTTACAGTACTAGTATTAACAGTCCACAGGGAACAGGATGAATTTAACACATCCTCCAGCTAACAAGGGGTGACCCCCTGGGCAACCCATTCACAATTCTCCAGGGTCCCCACCACAGCGGTTACATAACAGCAGGATTCAGTTCTGGGCCCTTCTCTTACCGTGACCCAACGGGGAGCAGATTTGAGAAAATGTCTTCCTGGGAGCTGTCAGGTCTAATGAGGATAATTGTGTCACATTTTGGAATTAGAACAGTATTTTCCAAAGAAATTATTTGGCTGGTGTTTCCTGTGAAAGAGAGTTTCACTCTATTGCTGACCGGGAAAGCAAATCTGGACTCTTTGAAAAGGAATGACATAGGCCTTAGCCCTCTAGACAAACAGAGGTCTCAAGTTCCCACTTTATTATTAATTGTTAATGACAATATTATTTGTTGTACTGAGGTTTTTTGATGATCATTGTTAATTTCAGTAATCAGATAAGTAACCAAACAAGTGCAGTAATCAAATTGCAGTCATCTGCAGTGGATATGTATATATCTATACCAGTCATTATAGTGTTCATGGACCCACATTAGCCTATGTTGATTTCCTCTTATTTTCAAATTATAGGTCATTAGAGGACTTAATATGCCTAAGGTAATCTATGGTGCCCAATTTAGATTTGGATCACACTCCACTAATTATTCCCAATCCCTTATCTTCAGGTTCTCCTTCTCTGCTAGCCTCTCCTTTATAAAGGAAGTCAAATCTCTCCCAACTCTCAAATGGCAGTTTCTGAGTGAACATGTCTTTCTAGGTATCTTCCCTTAAATGGCTCTGGTTCCCACTGCTCTGCTGACACCTTCCTTCAGACCATCAGTATTTGTCTATAAATACAGTAGAGAGCTCTGTCATTTTCATTTAATACTGGTGGTTGCTTCCTCTCTGAAGCACTTGCTCTCCTTAGCTTCTGGACATCACCCTTCTGTTGTTCTCCTTGAACTGTTTCTTCTTCATCTTTTTCATGGGTTATCCTTCCCCTGACTGCCCCTAAATTGTGGGATATTCAAGGTTGCTCCCTTGGTTGGCTCTTTTTCTCGTTCGAGTCTGTACATTCTTTCTGGATGGCTGCATCTCGCTGTTGCTTTCCATTACTACCTACATGTCGATGACTGTCACACCTGTACCTACAGCACACACCTTCTCCTGAAATTTCACAACTGCATCTACCCTTACTTCACAGGTAGAACATGCTCATATCTAAAACCCATGCACTCAGTATCCCCTTGAACCTGCCCTTCCTGCATGCTTTCCCCCGACAGGTGGCTCCCCTGGCCAGCCTGGCCCCCACACAGGCAGCCAGAATTCACCCTTGACTCTTCCTTCGCCATTCCAGCCTCACACCCAGGAAATCACCAGGCCACCCTGCTTCGCCTCCTGAGTAATTCTCAACTCATCCCCAATGCAAATCTCATCATCTCTTCCCCTGTTCCTGGGACAGCTCTTGCATAGCTTTTCAACTTCCCCTCAAAACTGAGGTTTCCAAAATGCAAATCTGGTCCTGTTCCTTCCCTGTTTCAAAAAAAAAATTGGCTTACTATGACTTTTTAGAATAAAGCCCAAACTCCTTGACCTGAACACCATGGCTCCCATCTTTTCATTTTTCCATGGCCTCACCTCTTGCCTAGACTGGACCTTCCTCCCACTGTGTCCCCTGCACCCTGCTCCCTGTGGCCCTTTCCTTTCTGTAAGGCTTTGGTCTACTGCCACTTCTTCCAGAACCCTCTATGATCTTCCTCCCCCAACTAATTCTGGATTGGATCACCCTCTTCCACGTTCCCATAACACCTTGAGTACACATCTCCTATATCATCTTTCAACCCTAAATATTGGCACCTACTACATGTTCCTTAACAAAAGGGGCTGCCTTTTTAATCTTTGTCCTCAATGTGTAGTGTGGTGCCTGACATACAGAAGTTGCATACACACAACACACACACACACACACATACACACACACATACACACATACACAGTGTTTGCTGAATGAATGGATGTTATTGGGAAAAAGGAAAGGGAGAAGAAAAAAAAAAAACTAAAAGTGCCCCAAGAACAAAGTATCAAAAACAGCAGAAAGAATTTATCTGCCATATGTAATATTAAAATAAATTTTCATAAAAAGAACAAGTCTGGATTTGACATTATAATTTTGTATAAAACACAAAGGTTTCTTTGTATTATAATTAAAATGTCATATTTCTTCAAATAGAGGAAGATGTTTTAAATAAAGCCACAAGATTCTTTCTAGAAGCAAATGTGCCCCTCTCCCTAGCCAATTTAAAATGTATATGTAAGTCAAGCCAAATTAATAAGAGAAAACAGTTCCACAATGAACCCTAATCCTATTAACAGAATTGTCAATCTAGGTTAGTCATTGAAGAATAATGTTGTACCCCTGCTGAGCTATATGATTTAGGTACACCTGGTGTTTGTCTGCTGTATTAAGGACATCGTTCATTTTTTTTAAAAGATGAATATAGAAAAAAAAACCCTATCAGGAGAATTGTCTTTAAATATGTCACACGGAAAGCTCCATTAGAATTGAATTTAAAGCTTGCTTCTTAAAAAATAATAAAGATGATCCTGTGAACCTCTCTTTGCCAGCCTCCTTCAGATTAGGAGCTCCTGGGACTGCCCAGCATGGTCCGAGACACCAGAACCGCCTGCTTCCGAGCAGCTGTGTCTGGTGGCTGGGCGGCGGGGAGACCATCAGAGGCCCCAGAAGCCACCATATCTTCCTTGCCTCCCACCCTGCCCCAGTTCTGTCTGCTCCTCCTACTCATGTTCTTGAAAGAGCAATGGACTGAGTGTCCGCAGGGAATGTAGAGATGGGAAGAAAGTCGCTGGACACTAGTGAAGCAGGACTTCAACACTTGGCCACACCAGTTTACTCACTTAATCCTCACAACTGCCCTCTGAGGTAGGTGGATATCCCTTCCCCTTCACAGATGAGAACACTGACTCAGAGAGGGAAAGCAACTTCCCAAGGCCACACAGCCAGTAAATGGCAAAGCAAGATTAGACTCCAAGCAGATCTGACCCCAGGGGCCACGTCTTCCTACTAGACTCTCGGGCAGCCTTGCTGGGTTCTTGTCCCCTAACAAGCAGAATGACATTATTGCAAATATCTCTGCCTCTCAGGGCCTCAGTTTCCTCATCTGTAAATGAGAACCTTGGATAAGTGACCTCTAGGAGCATCTTGAGTCTCTATGGAATGTCTTTATAAAGGAAAGAAGTGCGCACATCTGGAATCTAGACATTCTGGTTCCATGGAGAGCCCAATGCATGCACAGTCTCCATCAGAGAAACTGACACCTGTCATTTGAGAAGACAAATCCACACCATCTGTCCTACTCTGGGTGTGCTGTGGGCTCTTTAAGTAGCTAAGGAGTGGAGAACAGCAGCAGAAGGTAGCATGAGGAGCAGCCAGCACGTCCCACACCAGGGCCTCCACGCCAGCCACATAGCAGAGTCACCTGGGAAGCTGTTTAGGGCAGCAGCCTTGCTCGTAAGCAGAAGAGCCTGACTGCTAAAGTCCGTGATGCTCACAAATGTACCGACATCGCATGTTAGGACAACTCGTCAAAGTGAAAGAAGTCCTTTCATCTAGCCATCTGGTATCCTGTGGACAAAAAAATAAATAAACCAAAACCAGAATCAAATCTACCTAGTACCAATCACCCTGGCATTTGGTCATACACTGAGCTTGGTCGACGAGACTCTAACAAGCAGTGAACACTCAGTTTTGAAGATAAAACCACCTGAGATCATTTATCATTGCATCTCAAGTTTGGTAAAGGGTGAAGCCCGCGGTTTGTCAAGGTTTAGGGAGTAGCAAGTCTGAAATCCAAGGTCGTGCCTGCCCTTTGGTGAGAGGTCAGCGATCAGACACAGGGAAGGGCAAAGGCGGGATATGGGGCGATTTAAATAATGGGGCATTCAGCACTGGCAAGGAAGATAATAAGTCTGGTTATAAACAAGAGATTAAAATAGATTCTGGTCAGCTGGCATAAAAATAATTAGCTCTTAACTGCATTAAACAATATCCCAAATTGATAAGATTTCTAGAAATGAGACCTCTGAAACAGAACCTCTAAGGACAAAGTGTAGCCTATAAGTCCCCTAATTAGGTGCTGGCTCCGTCCGCTCACTCATTCATTCACTCAGGACACCGCGGTTCTCAGCTCGGAGCCTCCCGCCCTCCCTGGAGCTGCTTCCGGCCACACTGATGCTGATTCATATTGGCTGGAGATGCGCTTGTGCTTGGGGGTTGTAATGAGGCATTGCTGCCTTTCCTTGAAGTGTGAACTGTGTCCAAATATTCCTGGTCTCCCCAACCTAAGATTTGTCAATGGGCAGCAGAAAGTCTGGACAAGACGTTCATTGTTTGAATTGTAGACAAGGGCCTGTCAGCAGGGCGGTTCATTAGGAAAGGAGGAAACAAGGCTGCCCAGTGTCCACTGTGTAAATCCCGTTTATGCTCCTTAATTGCCTGCTCTGTCCCGGATCTTTCTCTTGAGGGCAGACACTCTCCCACTGTCTGTTTCACTGTCCGTGCTTGCTTTATCCCAGGGATCCTTGCAGCAGCGATCTTGACACTGAGCCGCCCTTTTCCTCTAAAATATTAATAACCACCACCACCATTTGTCCAGGGCTGAGAAGCTTACGAGGCTGTTTCACAACATGTCTCATTCAATCTGCTCAGTAATCCTCTGAGCGGCCCTCCCGCTGGGCCTCAGAAACATAAGGTGACTTGCCCAAGGTCATGCATTGGGTGAATGACAGATCTGGGCCTTGAACCCGGGTCTCCCAGCTCTAAATCAATCTTCCCGCTGGCACAGGCTGCCTCTGCAGGGAAACAGTCTGGGAAGGCTGCAGCTTTCTACAAATGAGACACACTTGCACACTTGGCCAGTGCTAGTCCAGGGTAGGGCAGTTAGCTGGGACCCAGTGTGAACGAGGGCAGAGGCCCAGGTTTGGTTCCAGAGGGCTTCATCTCGTGCTTTAGCCACCCAGTGGCCCTGTCTGGTTGTCCCACCCTTGGTTCGAGGTGTCCACGGCACAGGCTGCAGCCCAGGGCAGTTGATTCCAGGGCTAGAATCATTACCTGAAGCAACCGTGCTGTTGCCAGAGGCTCAGCAGCACTGACCTTCTAGAACAACGATGAGCGTAGGACTTTCTGACCACAGTCATCGGCCACACCCAATGCTGCCTTTAGATCTGGACAGCTGAGGCCACATGCCCTGGGCCCCACACTTGAGGGGGCTCTTCTTATCCCTCCTCCAGCCACAGTGTTTCATGGGGGCAGGAATCTGCAGGGCCAAGGGACACGTCTACCCAGAGCCCACACCCCTCTCTTAGACCATACTGTGGCTGCTCAGGCCCCCAAATGCCCTGCCTAAATGCATCTGGAGCTGCCCGGGCCTTCCTGGCAGGCCTGTGCTCCTGAGAGGGGCTGAGCTGCTGGCCAGGCAGGGAGGCCTGAGGAGTGGGGGATGGGCTGAGCACACAAGGTCCTAAGGCCCTGACCAGTCAGGGGTGGAGCCGGGGACCTCCGTCAGTACTCATCCTCTGCCACCCACAAATGTTAGGAGCGGGCCTGATCAGAGGTGAGAGCAGCTAGGGCCTGCTAGGTAGATTCCTCCTAGAACTGAGGGACTAGTGCCAAGAGGGAATGACTAAGCCCAGGTTATTAGGAAAACCGAGCCCGTGGAATGAAGGTAGGAATCATCGCTAGGTCAGGGGTGAGGTGCAAAGAGAGCTAGACCTCGGGAAGGACGGACGGGGCTGAGCCCCGCGTGCAGAGTTACCCAGAGCCAATTCCTCCACCCACCTTTGAAGGTTATTATCTCTGTGAATAGCTACCACCAGGGGCATGCTTAATAGATTCTAAATAATTCAGTTATCACCTAATTAATCTGCCACAGCTCTAACGAAAATAATCCAATTGCCAAGATATGGATAAGGAACTGAAGCGCAGAGAAGTTGTGGAAGGCGCCCAGGCCTTCCACATCCGGTAGGCGGTGGAGCTCACGCCCTCCCTCGGGCAATTCGACTCAAACCAGTGCCCCTAACCGCCAGGCTGTGCTGCCCCAACAGGAGTATGACGCTAAGTCGGTAGCTATGAAAGCGGAGCTCTTGACAACAAAGAGGACTTACAAATTTAAGTATTAATAAGGCTGTTATAGTCCCTGAAAACAGGCTCCTCGAATCATTCAACAAACATTTTATTCCTTGAGTCCACAGCCCAGAAGTTCTGCTGGGCTCTGAGACATAAAGATGAGTGAGTTAGAGCCCTGTGTTCAACAAATGCTGAGCAGTGGTTCTCGAGCTTTAGCGGCACCGGAGTCACCAGGAGGGCTGGCTGGAGCACAGACTTCTGGGCCCATCCCTGAGTTTCTGGATTGGGAGGTCCGAGTAGGGCTGAGAAGGTGCATTTCTAGCGAGGTCGCAGCAGATGCTGCTGCTGTCAGCCCAGAGAACCTACTTTGAGAACCTCTTTGGTAGACGTCAGACCGACCAAGATCCCCTCTGTGGGGCAAAGTGGCATGAGGATAAAATGAACCCCAGAGTCACCCTTGAACAAGGAAATTATTCCAAAGCTTCTTCAAAGGTGGCAGGGCCATAGAGGGTGGCCTTGCTGAAGTCACCCTGCAAACGGGCGGCAGGAGAGCACCGTCCCGAGAGCCCTCGTGAGTGGGTCGTGCCTTTCTTAGCACCGGCCAGCCGGCTCACTGCCCTGTGGCCCCTCTAGCTGCCTGTCCCTCCAGGCCCACAGCGGTGACTCCGTCCAGGTTTGAACCTGGCGACGTACGTGGGGATCTTACTACCAACCAAAGGGGAGGTGCTAGAATACCCAGGAACGTCTGTTCAAATCATTTGCGTATGATTCCGGGCTGCGTAAGAGAGGGCAGGTGCCCTGCATGTGCAGGACTTGAGAATGGGCTGGCTGCAGTTGTGCAATTGCATGATTGGCTGGGAGCCCCCGGGGATTAACTAACTAATTAATCCCACAACAGTTTGACGAGGAACTAATTAATCCATTAAGCACTTGAAGGGTCCAAGGCCCTGGCCAAATGCAGGGAGAGCCGCTGAGAGTGGCTCTCCTCCCTGCGGTCTCCCGGGAGGGCCTAGGAGAGGCCGTCCCTCCCAAAGGCACTGATCTCCTCTGCATCAGAAATCTATCACTCTGTCTGGGGAAGTGAATCCAAGAGGAGAGCTCTGGGGAAAGGCAGGCGGGCTTCAGCCTCTCCAGGCATGGGAGCCAAAAGCATTAGTGTTAGAAAGACCTCAGCCATCCCATCCTTCCAACCCACTTTACAGATGGAATACAAAGTTTACACGTTACCCTGGAACCCAGAGACAGCTGTTTCTTTCTGATCGTTTCTACTCAGTACCCAGGCAAGGGGAATTCAGATTTTCCTTTAGGTGTGTTGTCTTTGATGTCACCTGAGAAGTCATCAGGTGCACAAATCTTTCTTAAATCCAAATCTAGGTGGCCTGATGAAAACTAAGATGAACATTTTATCCTCTGTGATTTTTCGTGAGCTTTGGTAACACATTTAAGGCTGGTCACAACAGATTCAGGAGGCCCTAACACAGATCCTTTCCAACACCAGCCTCTCTGACCCTCTTTTTAGTCTTCTATACCCCAGAAACCCAGTTCACCTCGTGTGACAATTTGATCTCCGGAAATTGTCTGATAGCAGCCCTCTGGGAAAGTGAGCTTCTGTTAACCTTTCCTGGAGAACGTTTTTCTTTAGAATCTTCTCCCTCATTATGAAACAAAGGGCTCTATGCCTGGTAGTAAAGGAATCTGAGCAACCAGGCAGCATGCATTTAAGAAATTCTGGGATAGCCATGCCTGGAATCACAAAATGTGTAAGCCAGCTTGTGGTGACAGCATCTGCAACACAAAAGGCTGGGCTGTCACTGCGCCCAGTAGCATCCGTGCATTGATGACTCCCTTAATAAACATGCATTGTGTGCCAGACTCCACTGCAGGCACTTAGGGTGGAAGGTTGAATTTGACATTGTTCTGTGCCTACAGGGGGCTCCCCGTCTAGGGGAAGGGAGAAGAGAAGCAATGGCCAAGCAGAAGTGGCCACTGAAGTGTGATGAGTGACTGTCTAGTCACTGCAACCCAAACACCACCCTCGAGAGTGGGGTTGGCCAGGCACTGAGTCTTGGCACGGAGCTGAGAGACTCTGCAAAACTTGCAGAGCTGCCCTGAGGCGGAGCTGGGGTGTGATGCTCCAGCTTTCTCGTGTGCATCAGCGTCCCAGGGAGCACGTCTTAAAACCCAGATGGCTGGACCCACCCCTGGAGTTTCTAATTCAGTAGGTGTGGGGTGGGGCCGGAGAATCTGTATTTCTAACAGGCTCCTAGATGATGCTAATGCTGCTTGTCCAGGGGCCATGCATGGAGAACCACTGCACTAGAAGGTTCCGATCCACCCAAGGGGAAAAGAAGGAGGGACCTCCCAACAGGGAGCTCTGGTCCCCGCAACAGCCAACAGGACCAGCCAAGCATGCCAAGCGCGTTATTCGTTCTCGACGCACCTTTGTTTTTCCTGCTGCTTCTTAAATTGTATTTATTGATCTAGTTGGCTGGTTGGTCAATTTCAGAGTCATCGTCTATCTCTGTGCTTGTTTTTCACCTAGAGTGAAATGGACGAGACTCAAATCCAGCTGGGTGGAGATGATGTGGATGTGCCGGAAGATCTCAGGAAAATGGTAGACGAAGACCAAGAAGAGGAGGAGGAGAAGGATTCTATTCTCGCGCAGTTGCAGAATCTCCAGAATGTGGACTTGGACGCCATAAAAGGAAAAGCACAGGCCACCTTCACGGAAATCAAGCAGACAGCGGAGCAGAAGTGTTCTGTGATGTGAGGGGCGCGGAGGGCGAGGGAGGGGACAGGCCATGGGCAGCAGGGGCCACTCTCCCACGGAGCGTTCCCAGCACTGTATATGTTAACGTAGAGAACTCAGCTAGGAAAACCACGGTGATAAAGTGCTCTCTGCAAACACACAGGCGACAGTTTGATTGTTCTGAATGTTTCTGGCAGGGCATTTAGCTAGCACCTTGCAGTTATACTTTCCTTTTTGTTGTAAGTATGACTATGACATTTCAGCTGTAAGTGATGATGCCGAACTCACCCCTGCTTCAAGATCTTGAGAACAGCCAAGAAGAAACAAAAAGCAAATGGCGTTTGCTCTCCAGTTTTCTTCCTTCGAGGGCAGGTCTCACCCTGCCCGACCATCAGTGTGATGTCGGGTCCCTTCAGAAAAAGATGTGGAGAGTCAGGGTGCCCGCCGGGGCCAAGGCTGCAGGCTCCAGGACAACCAAAGGTCACTCCACCTCTCCGTGGCACCTTGACCTCGTCCATGTTTCTCATCAAGTTTGGCACTTGGACACTTCTCAACCAAGTGGCAGTAGCAGGGATTTGGGAAAGGATGAGAAGTGGAGGCAGAGAACAGACTTCAGCAGCCCTTGGCATTGGAGATCATGGGGCCACGTGAAGAGTGGATTTGGAGGAGGTCAAATTAGAGGCAGAGGGACAATGAGGGAGGCTCTTGCTATTTGTGGGTTGAGCTTACCTCCCCTTGTTTGAACTTGGTTACAGCAGCAGGAACAAAGCAGGGAGACAAATAGCATTAAGAAGTTAAATCAGTCTCTCTCTGTCTTAGACTACCTTCTAATAAACCTCACTGTCATTCAGTGCCACAGGCTTCCAGGATAGACACTGATTTCTTTTTCCAAACATCTGCTCTTTCAAAGGGACTTCTGCAAAAGACTTAGAGCATTTACCTCTATTTAGCCAAAGCCAACCAAACCAAGATAAAATATCAGCTTTTTAATGAGTCTGTTCATAGAATGAAGAATGTTTAAAGACAAATTTTGTTAAGGACTGTTCTATCAGAAGAAAAAGGAATTAAGACCAAAAACTTAGGGGCTAATGTGTTCTACACCCAGAGCTCCCAAATGTGTTGTACAAGAAGCTTCATGTTATGAAAATGTGTAAATAAATTATTAGAGGTCCAGAATCTATGATTTTTGGCAACATTTAGCTCTTCTTGAAAGTTTCTGGGAGAATATTGGTGCAATGTTTGAAGTTAATTAGCTTCATATTCCACGAACCCAGATACTAGGGGCACATTTTAAAATCATGCTTGTCTTTTATCACAACTAGCATGTAAATTGTGCTTTGTTTTATAGCAGAAACTTTAAAATATTCATTGTTTTTAAAACTATGAAATAGTTTTGAAGTTTTAATAGTTTTAAAAACTACAAAATAGGTAAGATTTATCCTCCATTCAATGCCTGACTCTGCCCTATAGTTGACAGGGTGGGGGGATGGGTGAGAAGGGACTTCATGGGGCCTGAAGTTTGTACGCTATGTTGTGACATAAAATACCGTGGCTGCCAGACTGTCCCACAGACTAGCTGCAGGATGACACAGAAGATTTGCTTTTTTTTGTAAAAGGTGTATGCAGTGCTGCTAAGGGAGTCACTAAATAAACACTTCATCTTGACAATCAAAGTTACTCCGATACCATTTGGTCACTGTCCCAGAGGACTTGCATGGCTGCTAGAAGCCTCTGACTGTGATTCCTCTGATATCACAAGACACCACAGCACAACACACAACCCCATAACATAGCCCACCATGTCATACCACAGCACACAACAGTACACCGTGCCATGGTACACCACGCCACAACATACCATGCTACATCATACCATGACACGCCATCCCACACCAAGCCACCCCTCCCCACACCAGATTACACCACCCCAGTCACATGGGGATGGGGTTGGGATGGGGAGGGAGTGTGTTAGGGCATTCAGAAGGCCCCTTTCCTTTCTGAAAGGGCAGACAGGTTTCTATACCATGAGATGTTGATGGGCACAAAAAATTCTTCCATCTTCCAGACATAGAATCCAACAATTACAAAGGAGTAGGAGGGAAGCTCTTCTGATCTCCCATGCAATAAAGGAACCCCTTCCAGGATGTCTCAATTGAGCCTTATCTGCAAGCTTCCAGGGGTGCCAAATTCATCACCTGCTGCCCCAAGGGAATTTAGCTGCCAGCCCTTCCATCTGTAGACACCTCTAACTGCTAGAAAAGCCTTTCTTGTCTTCAGCTGAAAATGCATCTTTGATCCCCTTGTTATGATTCCGCTATATGGAAATATACAGACTGCACCTACATTCTCAGGCCTTCAGTGATGCCCCCAGGCAGTTTTCTCTTTTCCAGGTAAGACATCCTTACTTCTTTTAATCAGTTCTCATCATACAATAGGGACACTGTTAACCCACTGGGCAGCCGTGCTCTGTCACTGTCTAGGAGCGAATCCAGCCATGCAGACAACTGCAGTGCTCTTGCCTCCCACACCCTGCCCCTGGACTTGATGCTTGAAGCCATTCCTGAGCCAACTCAGGGTTAGGAATTAGGACTTTAGCCCTAATCCTGCTATCACATGACCTTGGACAAGTCATTTATCCTCTCTGAGATTCATTTTCTCAACAGGAAAAGTGAAGGGGCTGAATTACTTTGCATTTTGTGATTCATTCTATGGTTTCAGGGTGATTAATATCAAACGGAGGTTTACCTTGTGAAGGAGAGCACGTTAGCCCAGAACTAGGCACAAACTAGGTTTCAGTCCCTTTGCTAACTCCAGCTGAGCAAAGGGACAACAGGCCCCGGGGAAGGTTGGGGGCAGAGAGAGATTTGGAAGGTACTAGAAAAGAGAGGGGTCAGGAACACAGAGGGTTGCTCATGGAAAGAAAATCCGGAGACCCAGGGAGCATTTCTATCCAGGCAGAAGGAACCATAATGACTCTGGGGAGAAGTACTGAAGGATAAGTTCCAAGAAGACAAATTAAATGAACTTTCCAATTTTGCCTGGAAATAGTCTAGTTCCAATTAGATATGGACTCCTATAGGGTATTGAAGCAGGAGTTCTGCTTTTGAAAGACTATGAAAGACTTGAAAGACTGAGGGAGCTCGGTTATCCGGAGACCAGCTAATCCAGTTTGTGAGTTATATAGTCACTTTAGTTTTGCTCCTGGCACTACACATTTAGCCAAATCACTGCTGTTTGTAAGAGACAGGGAGAGAAGAGAAATTTAAAACGAGCCCTTCTGATAACGGAGAATTAGCTCCTACTGGACCAACCCTCCAGCAGATCACATTTATAAACTTGGAACAAAATACAAAGAAACTACTGCCTGAAGGCACCGGAAGCAGCCCAAAACAGGTCTGCAATGAAGGGAAATCAAATCTACGTTGGGAAGAAGGGAAAAGCACTGGCGAGTTTTCCTTTGTTTATAGGTTTCATCTGGGAGCAGACCTCAATTAAAGCCAAGTAAGATGACTAAAATTCAGATAGAAAACCTGCAGCCTTTATGGCTTTAAGGACCAGCACCATTTGCAGTCATCACAGCAGCTATAAAATGAAAGAGTAAATCCCATAAAGGAGAGAGCCATAGGAGAGGAGTTGTAAATTCTGTGTGTAACATCTGTTCAAGACACTGGCTAATCACGTAGCTCTGAACTATGCATGTATTAGGCAGACTCTGAGTGGCACAGTTAAGGCTAACAAACTGAACTAAGAATTATGTTGCTGACCACTTACAGAAAGCACAGTTTTGAGTTTCAAGTTTGCTGACTGCTAAACAAACAGACAAACAAGTGAAAATAATCTTCAGAAAAATGTAACAGAACTCAGCAAAGTAAGTAGAAAGGAAGAAATAATAAAGTGCACAAATCAATGAATAGAAAAACAAGAAAACAATAGAAAAAAATTAAGAAGTCCGAAAGTTGGTTCTTTAAAAAGATCAATAAACTAGGTAGTCATCTGGCTAAACTGCTCAAGAAAACAAAAAGAGCACACAAATTGCCAGTGTGAAAAATTAAAGAGGAGATACACTATAGATCCCATAGACATTAAAGGACAATAAGAGAATATTATGGGAAACTTTACGCCAATAAATTTGACAATTTAGGTGAACTTGACAAATTCCTTGCCAAAAAAAAAAATACACCTCACAAATGCTGATACAAGGTAAATAGAATAACCTCATGTCTTTAAAAAAAAATGGAAACAATTCTTAAAAGCCTTCCCACAAAGAAAACTCCAAGCTTAGATGGCCTTACTAGTGAATTTTATCAAACATTTAAGGAAGAAATAGCACCATTTGTACACAAACACTTTCAAAAACTAGAGGAAGAAATTGTTCCTAAGTCATTTTAGAAGGCAAGTATAACCCTGACACCAAAACCTGACAAAAATTATAAAAAAAGAAAATTACAGGTTAATATCCCTGTTGGATATAGATAAAACATCCTTAACAATTTTTTTTTTTAATTTTAAAGAGATTTATTCTGAGCCAAATTTGAGGACCATGACCCAGAGCCATTGCATCCTTAACAATTAATAACAAATAAATTTAGCAACACAGAAAAAAAAATAACATGAAAAAACGAGGTTTATCTCACAAATTCAAGGTTGGTTTAACATTCAAAACTCATATATAAAATTCACCATATTAACATAATAAAAGAGAAACTCCATATGTTAATTTTTCTCAACAGAGAAGGCATTTGTCAAAATCCAACATCATATACTTAAGTATAAAGCTAACATTGTAAAGCTCCTAGAAAGAAACACAGGAAAAATTCTTATAATCTTGGAATAAGCAAAGCTTTCTTACAGCCTAGAAAAATTTAAACATTGATAAATTAGGCTTTATCAAAATTTAAAACTCTTGCTTATCAAAAGGTACCATTAAGAACAAGCCACATACAAACTACAGACTGGGAGAAAATATTTGCAAAATGTGTATCTGACAAAAGGCTGGATCTCAGATATATATATTTTTAAAACTCTTACAATTTAGTAATAACATTTTACAAAACAAGTTTTAAAAAGAAGAGCAAAAAATTTGAGCAAACACTTAACACAGGAAGATATGCAAACGACCAAGCATATGAAAAAGCACTCAATGTAATCATCAGGAAATGAAAATTGAAACCAACTACAAAATGACATATCGCCACAGACCCACTAGAATGGTTAAAATTTAGAAGCCTGACAACCAAGTGTTGGTGAGGATACAGAACAATTGAGATTCTTGTATATTGTTGGGAAAAGTTCTGGCAGTTTCATATAAAACTCACATACTAACCTAGAATTCTTTCAAAATATTGAACTCTGGCTAATGATATGCATTTGGAGGTGAAATACACTGAAGTCTGGAACTTACTTTAAAAAGCACAAAAAAACCCAATAGGTCAATGAATAGATGGATGGATGAATAAGTAGATGTGATCAAATAATATAGAAAACTATTCATTTTAGAATCTAGGTGGTGGGCCCATGATATTTGTAATCCTTTCAACTCTACTACATGTTTTAGATTTTTCTTAATGTTTTATTTTTTTTAATTAAATGATGAGAGTGAAACTAACTTTACTTGTCGGCAGCTCTAGTGAAAAAGGTATGATCAGAGGAGAGGCTGAAACAAAAGGATGAAATGAAGTATGAGATTCTCTATGCATTTTTTTTTTTTCTTTTTTTAGAGATGGGGTCTCGCTCTTGCACAGGCTGGTTTCGAACTCCTGACCTTTAGCAATCCTCCCTCCTCGGCCTCCCAGAATGCTAGGATTACAGGCGTGAGCCACCGCGCCCAGCATGCATTTTAAGCTTTCATTTTCTCCTCTGCCCAATAGGTCAGATAATGGATAGATATTTGTTTCGTGTTTTAATGTTCACGTATAGAACTTCCATTTAGAAGTTTGAAGCATTGGACTATATATAAACATCACTCCCACAAAAATGCAAATTTCTATAAGAATTTCATATTTCTTAATGCAACTAAAAATATAAAAGTTGAAACGAGATAAATATACTGTCTAACCAAAGGAATTCTGGAGGAGGGAAAATTTATATCTTGTTATCCTCATTGGTTTTTAAAAGATTAGCGCTCCCAAGTGTTCAAGTCAAGAAGAGTGTTTTGTGTGGACTTTCAGATCCAGTGCATGCTAAACCCAGATGCTCCACTGGCACGGACGTGGGGCTACTGGAGACTCCTGTGTCCCCCCATTCACGTCCATGGTCAAGCCATGCTTTGATCAGAATCACTATCACCAGGTGTTACCTCCAAATGTCTCCCTGAGGATGTTAGAGATATAAAATGTATTCCCGTACAATCACAACATAAATCCCCAGAAAACCTCAACAAGAAACTCCTTCCCCAAGGCCATAATGTAACGAGAGAGAGAGAGAGAGAGAGAGAGAGAGAGAGAGAGAGAGAGAGAGAAGGAAGGAAGGAAGGAAGGAAGGAAGGAAGGAAGGAAGGAAGGAAGGAAGGAAGGAAGGAAGGAAGGAAGGAAGGAAGGAGAGAGAAAGAATGAAAGAAGGAAAGGAAGAGAAAAGCAGAGAAGAGAAGAAGAGAGGAGAGGAGAGGAGGGGAGAGGAGGGGAGAGGAGAGGAGAGGAGAAGAGAAGAGAAGAGAAGAAGAGAAGAGAAAGCGAGGATGGCTCACACTTGTAATCCTAGCACTCTGGGAGGCTGAAGTGGGAGGATTACTTGAATTCAGAAGTTCAAGAGCAGCCTGAACAAAAGCAAGATCCTATCTCTACTAAAATTAGAAAAATTAGCCGGGCGTCATGGCGCACACCTGTAGTCCCAGCTACTTGGGAGGCTAAGGCAGGAGGATTGCTTGAGCCCAGGAGTTTGAGGTTGCTGTGAGCGAGGCTGATGCCACGGCACTCTTAATCAGGGCAATAGGGTAAGACTCTGTCTAAAAGAAGAAGAAAGAAAGGAAAAGAACGTAAACAGACTTTGAAGACTCACTGCAGTGGCACTCAGACTCTCCCTAGGTTTTTGGGTTTTTCTAATTTTTGCCTTTTAAGAAATGCTGTTACTATTTTTTAATTGTGGCAAGATATACACAACATAAAATCTACCATTTTAGCCACTTGTTTAAGTGTACAGTTCAGTGGCATTAAGTATAGTCACATTGTTGTGCAACCATCATCATCATTCATCTCTAGAACTTTTTTGTCTTCCCAAACTGAAACTCTGTACCCATTAAACTCTCCACTACTTCGCCCCCAGCCCCTGGCAAACACCATACTTTCTGTCTCTATGAATTGAGTACTCTAAAAGTATCTCATATGACTGTAATCATATAGTATTTGTCCTTTTGTAACTGGCTTATTCACTTACCATAACGTCTTCAAAATTTATCTACGTTGTAGCATGTGTCATAATTTCCTTCCTTCTTCAGGCCGAATAATACTCTACTGTATGTACATGGCATGTTTTGCTTATTACCCATTTGTCCATTGATAGACACTTGGTTTGCTTTTGGCTATTGAGAATAATGCTGCTATGAACATGGATGTATTTGCTCAAGTCCTTGCTTTCAATTATTTTGGGTCTATACCCAGAAAGTACAGAAAGTAGAATTACTGAACCATTCTTAGGTTTTTTTCTACATTGGGAAGAGCAGTTTTGAGAGCCACAAAACGTACGCTTAGAGAATAGAATGATAAAATTTGAAATCATACAAATTAAATTCAGATTTAGAAATCTTGTAATTTTTTGCCTTTTAAAAAAGTTTTTATTATGGAAAATTTCAAACCTAACCAAAAGTAGAAAGACCAGTATAACAAATTTACATGTACCAAAGTTTGGTTTCTTTACCCAGCTCTAAAATACTGCTATTCTTGGAAAACTATTATATTTTCACAGCTTCATCTATAAACTAAAGACATCATTCGTAGATGATGTCTGATTTCTGGAGCTATAGAAAGATAGCATATATATACAAAACGATGTTTGCTTATTTTCTTAATTCATTTCAGAAACCTTTAAAAATTTTCAAGTTGTATCTCTTTAAATCTCATTCATGGACCTTAACAATGCACACAGTAAGCATGGTAAGCTCCTGACCTATGAATGAAGACAGTTCTGGGGGAGCATCTTGAAAACCCTATTGAAAGTGTCTGGTGGCTAAAAGAGACTAATTCAATTCGTCAGGACAAACAGACGTTGATAAAAAATCACAGTAAGCCGTAAAAGTATACGGAAGCTAATCGTCCGCAGTAGGGTTGCAGGAGGCACTTTGCAAAAAGATCGACATTCCCTAAGACGGTGTGGGCTCTGCGCAAGATGGCAACGGGCTGCATGGGAACCCTGCCTCCTTGTGTAATGAACGCGCACTTCAAAGGCAGTGGAGGAAGCCCCGGCCAACGCTGACGCTAACAAGACTGGAGTGGGCTGAAATCCCTTTTGAAAGTGATCAAATGATTTCTGCGGACTACTTGGGAAGGGAAGCAAAGCACTTTGACATTTCTGACATTTTCCAAACACATGGGAAATAATTAATATTTTAGAAAAACTCCAGATGTCTGAGTATAAGAGTATGAAAAAAAAAATGTATCCTCGTGCCAATTAATAGCTGTGTGAGATTGGGCAAGTTACTTAGCTGTTTCCTCATGTGAAAAATAGAGTTCCTTGTAGTTATTCATTAAATCAACCACCACTATGCTAACATATGTTCTCAGTGCTGGGAATCCAACAGATAAAGTCCCTATTCTCATGTAGCTTAGATTCTAATGAGGGAGACAGGCAGTAAACAAATGACTAATAAAGAAGGTAGGTTTGGAGAGTAGTAAGTGCTGTGGAAAAAATAAAATGATAAGAAAGGTCATGTGAATATGTGAGGGAGGGCATTTCAGGCAGGAAGAATAGTAAGTGCTAAGGTCCTGAGGCAGGAAGGAGCTTGGGGGAGTTCAAGAGGAGAAAAAAGGCCAATGTGGCTGCAGCTCAGTGAGCAGGTTGGGGAGGATGGGAGAGTGGTCAGAGCTGTTAAATGAGGAGGTTGAGGAAGTGGGGAAGGGGTAAGTCATCTAGAGCAGTGCAAGGGGTTTAGATTTTATGCTGAATATAACAGTAAGCTTTTGGTTGAGTTTTATGCAGGGAGTTGCACAGTCTGTTTTGCATGTTTGGACAGTTGTCTGGCTGCTGAGTGAAAAGTGGAGAGAAGGAGCTAAGAGCAGCAGGCAGGAGATGAGTTAGAAGGTTAATTCAGTACCCCATCCAAGCAGGACAAGACAGTGGCCAGCTCTGTGGTGGAGAGTGGAGACGAATGAACTCAGACATAGAGTGAATATGGGGGGTGCGGGAAAGAAAGGATTATAATAATATTAACCTGGTGGTGTGCCGTGGACAGGAAATGAGACAACACATGTAAAGTTAACACCTGGTACTTGGTTCAAGTAACGTTATTGAGATGGCCATGACATTGGCAATGACTAAGGTGAAGAATAGGAGAAGGAAGAGGAGGCTGTGGCTCATCCTGTCCTTGGGACTAAAGGCAAAGCTGACATGAACCATCTGACTTGCCTTTAGGGTGACAAAAGTTTGACAAAGTCTAGAAAATAGGCAAGCTCTATACTAAATTTGAGAATGAAGAATATTAGCATGTTGAATTTTATCAAATGCTTTCTCTGGATCTTGTGAGATGATTGTATGATTTTTGTCTTTCATTATGTTAATGTGGTATATCATGTTTATTGATTTGTATATGTTGAACCATCCTTGCACCCCAGGGATAAATCCCCCTTGATCATGGTGAATGATCCTTTTAATGTGCCGTCGAATTTGGTTTGTGAGGATTTTTTATTTACATTCACAGGGATATTGACCTATAATTATCTTTTCTTCTAGTGTCCTTATCTGACTTTGATGTGAGGGTAATGTTGGCCTCATAAAATGAGTTTGAAAGTGATCCCTTATCTTCAATTTTTTGAAAGTGTTTCAGAAGCATTGGTATTAATTCTTTAAATCCTTGGTAGAATTCACTGGTGAAGCTGTGTCTGGTCCTAGGCTTTTTATTGTTGTTGGGAAGTTTTTGATTACTGATTCCATCTCCTACTCATTATTAGTATGTTCAGATTTTCTATTTCTTCATGATTCAGTCAACATCAACCAAAGATTTTATGTTTCTAGGAATTTATCCATTTCTTCTAGGTTATCTAATTTGTTGGCATATAATTATTCATAGTAGATCCTTTGTGCTTCTGTGGTATAAATTGTAATGTCTCCTCTTTCATTTGTAATTTTATTTATTTGAGTCCCCTCTCTTTTTTTGTGGTTAGTCTAGCTAAAATCTTGTCAATTTTGTTTATCTTTACAAAAACCCAACTTTTAGTTTCACTGTTCTTTTCCACTGTTTTATTTATTTCTGCTCTAATCTTTATTATAAAAACTCTCAACAAATTAGATATAGAAGGAACACACCTCAACACAACAAACACCATTATAACAAGCCCATAGTTAACATATTCAGTGTTTACAAATTAAAAGTTTTTCCCTATGATCTGGAATAAGACAAGAACAATGGTGCCTACTTCTATTGTGTGGATTCAGTACAGTACTGAAAGTCCTAGACAGAGCAATTAGGCAAGAAAAAGAAATAAAAAGCGCCCAAATTGGAATGGAATAACTTAAATTGCCTCTGTTTGCAGATGACATAATCTTACATATTAAAAAACCCTAAAGACTCCACACACAAAAAAAAACCAATTAGAACTAATAAATTCAGTAAAGTGTCAGGATACAAAATTAACATACAAAAATCAGTTGCATTTCTATACACAACAATGAGCTATTTGTAGAAAAAAATTAAGAAAAGAATCTCACTTATAATGGCATCAAAAGAATAACATATTCAGGAATAAATTTCACCAAGGAGATGAGAGATCTATAAATTATAAGAAAATTATAAGACATTATACACTGAAAATGATAATACAGTAATGAAAGAAATTAAAGAAAACAAAAATAAATGGAAAGTTTTCCTGTGTTCATGGATTGGAAGAATTGATACTATTTAAATGTTCATAGTACTCAAAGTGGTCTAGAGAGTCAATGCAACCCTTATCAATATTCCAATGGCATTTTCACAGACATAGAGGACACAATCCTAAAATTTATATGGAATGCAAAAGACCCTAAATAGCCAAAGCAATCTTGAAAAAAACCAAACAAACCTGGAGTCAATGCACTCCCTGATTTCAAATTATATTATAAAGCCATAGTAATCAAAACAGTATGATACTGGCATGAAAACAGACACATAGGCCAATGAAACAAACAGCACAGAAATAAACCCACACATATATGGTCAGCTAACCTTTGACAAGGATTCCATGAATATACAATGGGGAAAGACTAGTCTCTCAATAAATGGTATTGGGAAAACTGGATATCCACATCCAAAAGAATGAAATTGGGCCCTTATCTGATACCATATATAAAAATTAATTTGAAATTTATTAAATACTTAAATGTAAGACCTAAAACCATAAAACTCCTAGAAGAAAACATAGAGAAAATTTCTCCACCATTGGCTTTGGCAATAATTTTTTTGGATATGACACCAAAGAACAGGCAAAAAAAGTAAAAATAAACAAATGAAACTACATGAAATTAAAATACCGCACACTACTACATTAAATTAAAATTCTGCACAGCAAAGGAAACAATCAACAAAATGAAAAGTCAACCTAGGGAGCAGGAGAAAATATTTGCACACATATATCATATAAAGGGTTAATATCCAAAATATATTTGGAACACATACAACTTGGCAGTTTAAAAAACATATAACCCAATTAAAAGATAGGCAGAATACCTCAATAGAGATGTTTCCAAAGAAGACATACAAATGACCAACAGATAAATAAAAAGGTGCCAAACATCAGTAATCACCAGAGAAATGCAAATCAAAAACACAACAAGATATCACCTCACAGATGGCTATTATCAAGACAAGAAATGTCAAGTGTTGGTGAGGGTGTGAAGAAAAGGGAACCCTTGTACACAACCGATGGGAATGTAAATTAGTGCAGCCATTTTGGAAAACCACATAGAATGTCATCCAAAAATTTAAAAGTCATACAATTCAGTACTCCTGGATATATCCAAAAGAAATGAAACCAGTATCCAGAAGAGATATCAGCACCCATGTTCATTATAGCATTATTCACAATAGCCAAGGTTAAACAACCTAGGTGTCCATCAACGGATAAATAGATAAAGAAAATGTTAGATGAATATATATATATATAATGAAATGTTATTCCACCATAAAAAATGAAGGAAATCCTGCCATCTGTGAAATTATGGATGAACCTGAACCTGGAGGACATTATGCAATGTAGAATAAACCAGACACAGAAAGACAAATACCATGTGAGCTCCCTCATATGTGGAATCTAAGAAGGTTGAACACATTGAAGCAGAGAATAGAATAAGCAGCTAAGGGTTAGGGAAAATGGGGAGATTTTGGTCAAAGAGTATAAACTTCTAGCTATATGGTGAAAAAGTCTTGGGGATCTAATATGAATACACACCATGCTATAGTTAATAATACTATATTGCTTACTTAAAATTTGCTAAAAGAGCAGATCTTAAGTGTCCCCCACATACCTCACACACAAAATGATAACTATGTGATGATGGATGTGTTAATTAATTTGATTGTGGTAATCATTTCACAATGTACACATAAATCATCACATTGTATGCCTTGAATATATAGTTTTTGTCAATTGTAACTCAGTAAAGCTAGAAAAAATTATAAAAAATAAATTTAAGAAAACAAGATTGGGATAACTTAACTGAAGACTTTACACTCTATTCTTTTCTTTCATCAAGATTTAATAAAGTATGATGTGCAAAGAATGCTGGTGGAGAGACCTAGTCATATCTATGAGCTCAGAAAAGTTCAACTGACTTCCTCGACATTCACCAGACATCATCTATGCCTTTTCTTTGGCACACCTCAAAGGCAAACAGGACTTTCCAGAGATTTGTGGAGAAGCATGATGAAACAGATTAGCCTTTTCAAATATACAGGGGCCCATCGTGAAGGTCAGGAAGATGGCAAACAAGAAAAGGGAACTGTATTGGTGTGCTAGGGCTGCCATAACACAGCACCATAGACTGGGTGGCTTAGACAACAGAAATTGATGGTCTCACAGTTCTGGAGGCTGGAATTCCAAGATCAAAGTGTCAGCAGGGTTGGTCCCTTCTGAAGGCTGTGCAGGAGAAACTGTTCCATGCTCTCCCCTACCTTCTGGTGGTTTTCTGGCAATCTTTGAGGTTCCTTGGCTTGTAGAAGCATCACCCTGATCTCTGCCATCGTCTTCACATGGCATCCTCCCTGTGTGTGTGTCTGTGTCCCAATTTTCCCTTTTTTATAAGGACACCAGTCATTTTGGATTAAAACCCACCCTACTCCAGTAGGACCTCATTGTAACTTTAATTATATCTGCAACAACCCTATTTCCAAATGAGGTCACATTCTGAGGTACTGGGGGCTAGAACTTCAACATATGAATTTGAGGGGAACAACATCCAACCCAAAACAGGAACTAAGGGTCCCAAGAACTTACTGTGTACTGGGCACTGCACTGGGGGCTTCCCTAGACCTTGTGAAGTGGTGGCATTTGGGGAAAGCTTGTTCTACAACAGACTTGCAGAGTAGTTCTCTAAATACACACAAACATGCACATACCCATGCATGCGTGCACACGCATGTACACACGCACACATACAACGCATACTTCATTTCCTCTAATAATACCTTGGCTTAGGTTCCTGGAACACATATTTTTTACTGGTGGAGCACAACATGGTAAGTAAAGGTGTGAGGAAGAAATCCAGCTAAGGAATATGGAGAAAAGACAGTGGTGAAGTTTGCTGAGTAGCTGTAGTGGGGAGGAGATAATTCATATGTGAATGATTCAACATCCATGCTCACCTACTGTACTTCCAAAGCAAACATACGGCATTTAGAGATGATCTGCTGTTTGCAGTTCTCTGTGCACCTCTTCTTACCAGCTTGGGGTAAACAAGAATTGATTATGTTATGACCCTCTGTTAGTCATTTTGCTAACTATAAACTAAGTGTCCTCCACCTTCTATCCCCTTCTTCCATGAAGCAGAAGTAGGAGACAGAACAAAGACACAACCCGATTGGAAAACGGGCAATGGACTTGAATAGACATTTCTTCCAGGACAATATACAAATTGCAGATAAGTACACGAAAAGATGCTCAACTAATCATTAGGGAAATGCAAATTAAAACCATGATGAGATACCACTTTACACCTATTAGGATGGCTATTACTTAAAAAAATAACAACAAAAAAACCAGAACATAACAAGCATTGGGAAGGATGTGGATAATATGAAACTCTTGTGCATTGCTGGTGAGAATGTAAAACAGTACAGCTACTATGGAATATGGTATATCAGTTCTCAAAAATTAAACGCAAAATTACCATATGATCCAGTAATTCCAATTCTGGATATATACCCCAAAGAATCAAAAACAGGGACTTGAATGATAGTTATACATTATGTTTATAGCAGGATTATTCACAACAGCCAAAAGGTAGAAGCAGCCCAAGTGTCTGTTGATGGATGAATGGATATGCAAAGTGTAGTGTATACCTACAAACAGCGTAGCATTATGTAGTCTTAAAAAGGAAGGAAATTGTGACACATGCTACAACATGGATAAACCTTGAAGATGTTACCCTAAGTGAAATAAACTAGTTACAAAAGGGCAAACAGTGTATGATTCCGCTCTAATAGTTACTTAGAGTAGTCATAGGGACAGAAAGTAGAAAGTGGTTGCCAGGGGCTAATGTGAGGGGATAGCGTAGAGTTATTGTTTATTGGGTACAGGGTTTCACTGTGGGAAAATGGAAAAGTTCTGGAGATGGATGATGGTAGTAGTTGCATAATAATGTGCATGGACTTAATGCCACTAAACTGGATACTTAAAACTGGTTGCAATGTTACATTTTTAGTTATGTATATTTAACCACACTTTTTTTAAAAAAGGAAGAAGTAGGAGACATGGTCTTGATCTCTGAATTCTTCGTGTTTGTGAGTAGGTCATGCTTTATTTGTCAGGGTTAGGCTGCATTCTAGGTTTTCTTTACTCTCCAAGTTAAAACCCATAAAATTGAATATGTTTTAACCTCTTATTTTAAGAAGCAGCCAGTCACCATTTTGAAGAATAAAGAATGACTGTGTTAATTTTGATTAGATGAGAGGGAGGGTAATCTCAAGCATATTTATAGAATCTATATCCATAAAAGAGAGTTATGCTATAATTGCTTATCTGTATGTGTAATATAGACAGGAGATCATTCTTACCAAAGTTATGGATATTATTGCTTCTGGAAGTGTGAGAGTGCCAATGTAGTAAAAACCTAAGCTAAAATTTAAAGCTGAAATTTTCTGTGCATAGGTGAGAACTTCCCTGGCAGCAGCATTATTTTAGCAATATTCAAATTCTGCCAGGAAAGAGGGACCAGGAGCCTCCTTTTATAGGTGAATCACCTGAGAGTAGAGAATGCTTGTGGTTTGCTAAGTGAATATAAAATATTGTCTCTCAAAATTTAGTTCTTTACCAACCACCTTCATGATTTGTATCATATCCATGAATCACCAATTCTGTTGTTTAGTTACTATTCCCCTTTGAATCAGATCACTTTTCTAAATTAAATGTATTTGACTTTTAGGATAAATGGAAAACCAGTATGTCCTGATGAAATGGTAGTTGTAAACATGAATATGATGGACACAAAACAATCTTCTTCAACTCTAGCAGGTTATTGTTGCAGGCTGAAGGCTGAGTCTGAGCCCCAGTCTTTGTTAAAAAAGATGTTAGTAAAGCGTTAGAGACTGACCATTGACAGAGTGAACTTCTCTTTTACTTACCAAGGATTGAAAGAGAAGTTGTCATAGATCAGACTTCCCAGGAAACAAATTTTGATTCTCAGATTCTGTGGAGAGGCTTACTATGAGGGAGAGAGGGAAGCAGGGCTGAGTAGAGGGAGAAGCTGAGCTATGATGCAGTCACAACAGAGGCCTCAGCCCATCTCAGGAAGCTCTGGAGCTGGAATGGCCCTGCAGAGTCCCGAATCAAGGCAAGATGGCCAGGCCCTTGTCCCTCTGCAATGACCAGTCATGGGATATGGGCCACCACAGGAGAAGAGGTAGCCATGGATAGGGCAACTCTCTTCAACTCAGAGCAATTCCTAGAAGGGACTCTGCAGAGAACCATCAGCCACCAACACTCTTGGCCACCAAGGGAATGACAGCCTTACTTTTCTGGCTTATATGCATGGAACAAAACAAATCAAAAAAATGAAATAGACAAAATCGCTGCTCTTATGGAGCTTACAGCCTAGTGGGAGTAGAAGATTAAGATAATAAACAACCCAAAAATGAATAAATAGTATAGCATATTAGAAAGTGATAAGTACTATTTTTTTTAAGGTAGAGAGTAAAGAAAAGTGATCTGGACTCTCAGCAGGTGTGGCAGGGTGCAGTTAATAGGGTCATCAGGATAGACCTCCTTGAGAAGTGTAGAGCTCCGAAAATAGTCCCCCAAAATGAAGGCCTCGGGAGCAAAAGTTCTTCTCTGACTTCTGTCTTCTTGCCTCTCAGTCCCATTCTCCCCTGAGGCCAGTCACAGAAACTAGAATCCCTCTTCCCCAAGGCAGGTCATAAAAGCCAGAAGCCCCCTTTCCCCTGAAAGCCAGCCATAAAATTGAAAATTATTCTATGTAAAAACAGGCCATAAAGAAATTATCTGACCTACCTTGTCGGACTCTAAGTCATAAGACCCCCATTCCAGTGAGGGTCCTGCCCCATACCCAGAAGGAAGGAATGCATGCTCTCAGAGGCCTAGAAGAATCTAGACAGACAGGCCTAGCTGTTGAACTAACCATAAAAATGGACGATTTCCCCTGTATGTTTGGGTCTTCATTCTGAAGGCTCCGGTGTATACACGTTAAATAAATTTATATGCCTTTTCTTTTAATAATGAATCTGCCTCATGTCAGTGATTTTCAGTGAACCTTTAGGAGGCCAAGGGCCTTGGTCTCTACAGAGGCAACACTTGAACAAAAGCTTGAAAGGAGGTGAGGAGGTTAGCCATGCAAAAATCTGGGGGAAGTGCATTCCAGGCAGAAAAAACACCCAGTGCATAGGCCCTGAGGTATGTTCCAGGAGCAGCAAGAAGGGCCTTGTGGCTTGAACTGATCAAGCAAGAAAGAGAACAGGATGAGATGAGGTCGGGTGTAACCAGATCTTGAAGGGTGTTGAGAGCAACCGAAAGAACTTCAGGGAAACGAGGGCCACAGCAAAGGCTGGGGTGGGGGTTATCACAATGGTTAACATGATCTAATGTGTTTCACATGGGAAGAGACCAAAGGGGACAAGTCATGCTGTAGAGACATAATGGTGACTGGGGTGGTGAAAAGTCATCAGAACCTGTTCATATTTGGAGGCTAGAGCCAGCTAGATTTTCCTACAGGCTAGATGAGAGAAAGAGAAATGTATGGGTTTTGGGCTTGAAAAACCCAAGGGATGAAATAGCCATTTATAGATATGAGGAAAATGAAGGCAGAACAGGTTTAGGAGGGAAATTCTCTTCAGAAATTCTGTTCCTAACGTGTCAAACTGGAGGTGCTCATGAAAGCAGAGATGTCTTATAGGCGGTTGGTCACATGAGGCAGAAGAGGCCGTCAAGGCAGTGGGCACAGACAGGAGCAGGACCAGGGCTGGGCTGGGCGGTCCAGCTTTGATAGGTCAAGGACACGAGGGAGGATATTGAGAAGGAGCAGCCAGTGAACTGGAAAGAAACCCAGGGGTTGTCTATGGCCATACCATCCTGAAGGAGCCTGATCTCATCTGATCTTGGAAGCTAAGCAGGGTCAGGCCTGGTCAGTAGTTGGATGTGAAAACCAGAGGTCATGGGCAACTGGAAACCAAAAGATTTTTAGTCGAATAGAACGCTGCCTTGCTGTGTGCATGCAGGTGGTCAATACATGCTTGCGAATGGAATAAATTCCCTAATAACTCTCAAGAAGAGAAGAGAAGAATACTAGAGCTCACAAAACTCCGGGTGGGGGTTGGGCTGGAGCTTGCTGCAAATGGTCCTCCCGGGCTTTGCGTTCTTAGCGCTCTAAGAGGATTGGTGAGCTTCAAGACCATCATCCCCTCAAGATAAATGTCTTTAGTGCTTCCCCCGAGACACTCTGAATTCAATTAGTTTAATTAGAAAACAAGTAAAGAGGAATTATCTTAATATAGCTTTACTCCTAACAGCTCAAAAAAAAAAAAAAAATCATTTCCCTCTTTTATTTACATATTCTAAGACAATGATGTAAATTTCCATTTTTAGCAAAAAGGTGGGCTTCTCTTACTCCATAGATAATGTTTTCCTTTAGGTTTTTTATTTTTTGAGACAGGTATTGCTCTGTCACCCTCACTAGCGTGCAGTGGTGCCATCATAGCTCACTGTAACCTCAAGCTCATGGGCTCAAGCGATCCTCCTGCCTCAGCCTGCCGAGTAGCTGGGACTACAGGCATGCACCACCATGCCCAGCTAATTTTTCTATTTTTTGTAGAGACAGGGTCTTACTCTTGCTCAAGCTGGTCTCAAATTCCTGACCTCAAGCCATCCTCCCACCTTGGCCTCCCAAAGTGCTGGGATTACAGGTGTGAGCCACCATGCCCAGCCTAATTTTAATAATAATCACTTTCTGATGTATTCATTCTTTAACGAAGTAGGAGCAATGGTGTGCTAGTAAATGTTTAAAAACAACTAGTGGAGAGAGAGATGCCCTGAATTTTAGTGTTTGCTAATTTGTGTTGTGAAAGTACTCCCACCATGGCTGATTTCAAGCTGCTGATGCGACACACTGAACTCAGAGCTGGGAAAAAAATGCTAACCAACAGCTTTCACAAGCCAATGGGGAGCTGCTTCTATTAATAGCACACCAATGGATAGGACTATCAGTCGTTTGCCAAAACTAGCCCAAAATCTATTGCCCAGGGCATTTTTTCTCTTACATAGAGGCTACTTGGACTTTTATCAGTTGTGAAAGCAAGCTCAGGACCAAGATAACTGGGTTGGTAAATGATGAGGGACTAACTTCACTGTGTTTGTACAACAAATACATTCCTCTAGAATTCAGGCACACTCGCTCTAACTACAAGCATGGGACATCTGAGTGTATGAGCCTGAGAGCTCAGCATGGCGGTGGTAAAGCCAGAATGGCCCAGTGCACAGCCTGGGAGTCCAGACCTGGCCTCTAGTCCAAGCCCTAATACAAACGCTCTGTCTCCCCTTGGCCAAATCACTAACTTTCCCTGGGCCCACACATTTTCACATCTAACAAGTAGAAGTGGGAGCTAAACATGACATAATAGAACAGATAATCACCAACGTTCCCCTTCTAAATCTGCAACATATAACCCTCTGAAATAACAGGAGACTAAATGGGAGACTAGTGTTAAGTGTTGTTTCCAAAAATACTGTAATTGGGAGACAACGAGACTGCCAGAGGAAGACAGACTTCTTGCTAATTGCTGAATGGTGGGCAGAGGGCTGTGGCCCCTATTCTTACATAAAAGGAAGCCTTTCAAACAGGGTATTATTGCTGGAAAACAATAGCTCCCAACTGTTCTTCGTTTCATCTTGTGATGAGATGCAATGTTTGCTTCCAGTATGTTCATCTGAGAGAGCTCTCAGTCGAGCCAGAAATGCCTATATGAGGCCCATCTCTTCATTGGTTTATGGTATTTTAGCCACAATTATGAGACTGGGTTATTATTCATTACAGTATCCTTATATTAACATTTGTTTCAATTTAGAGAACACTCAGATTGTCATATTGAGTAGTAAACTGATATATAGGAAGTGGGTTTATCCTCCATGCCAAGGTCATATATTTATGACAGTGGCCAAAGATAGTCATTATTAGTTGCCTACTTGTAAAAATGGGGTTTCTTATAAATACCTCTAAGAACGTTTTTCTGATATACCTTCTGTGGTGCTTCAAGTAGGAAAGTATTTCATCAATTAGGAAGATCTGATAGTGAGACAGGAACAAGCATTTGATCTCTGGACAACACATTTCAGTACTAAAGAGATTTTTTTTTTGCAATTATTGTCAGCAACTTGCCCATGACGTACAATACATAATGCAATATAGAGGAGAATTCATAGCATCATAGGTGGATGCTTAAAGATATATTTTAGATGTTTAGAAATATATTGTTCATGAACTACTGAGGGTGATTTGGAACTCTGGGAACAGGAAGAATTCCCTAAACTTTATGAGACATCCTCGGAAAGTTGAATGGTATACTTAATTTATTTTGTAAGTAGATCTGTCATCATTGTGACTAACTTAATAAATTATAAACCATCCATCATACCGTTCCCACTGCCACATCACTCTGAACTGTATTGTTCCTGTTATCTTTGACTCCTAAATTTTCTTGCTTTAATTTATCTGCTAGTTCTTTTATAGCCTCTGGAGAATTAACAGCACATATATGTATACACACACCATAATGGAACACACGTGGTGGTTAGATGGATGCATTCCTGAATAAAACACCTGGATTCAAATCCTGGCTCCACCTGAAACCAGCTGTGTAACCTTGGACAAGTGGCTTAACCTCTCTGTGTCTCACTCTTCTTATTAGTAAAGTGGGGATAATAATAATGTCTACCTCATAGGGTTATTATGAGAACTAAATTAGGTAATTCATGTGAAGTACTCAAAAGAATATGGCACATACCTGCTGGCATTTAGGTAGCATTCAATAAATAATAGCTCTTATCATGTATATCCTTAACTCTTGACATTTGAATTTGAACATCACTGTGTGTGTATTTGTGTGTGTGTGTCTAATGATTATATAAGTTGTGTTTTGTTCTGGCTAAAACTAAAGATAAATTGCTTTCCTTACACATGTATCAGCTAGTGGGAGGACATGGTCCTCAAGTATGGTATGCCACAGGTGGAGTTATTCCAGGATTAAAATATATCTGCTAAGGGGATAACCTACATGTTGACAATCGAGTTGATTTTATATACACTTTATGAAGTGATTTCCTATAGGCCCTTCAATAGACATTTTCCACCTAAACATAAATCACTGCAGAGAGGTGAAATTACTAGAGGCTATGACCAAATGGCTGTAAGTCACTGGCATTCCCTTCTTCCCCAGCAAATGCACAGGGACCCACTCTATAGCTGTCCATTTCTCCTGAGAGTGTTGGCAGCGAAACAGTCCATCTAAAACACTTCCAGAAATGGGACCTCCTGCATTTATCTAAGATAAAGGAGCTGCTTCATACTATAGCTTCCTCACTTCTGGAAATGTGTTTCTCTGAACCATTCCAAGTTTAGTGGGGCTTTAGCTGAGTCTAAGGTCAGCCTGCAGGTGGGAGATGGGAGGAGGGAGTTTTCTTTGATCCATCTAATGAATTAATGAATTAAACAGAGGTGGAGTTCAGAAGCCAGGCTCCTTGCTATTGCTGAAGCGGGGCTGATTATGTGCGGGCCATAACTGCTGGAAAAATGCAGCTTCTTGCTAGAAGAATTAGGGACATGGCCCAGTCCATTCATCTTCCCTAATCGAGTTCTTGGGAAATACACATGTAGATTAGCCCTCAACAATGACCCCCAGCTGATTGCTTGGAGTACCCTCCTCCGTGCCCACAATAGTCCTGACTAGCTCTTTATGTCCGGCACAAAGGAAGCCCCAACCTCCCCTTGTCCTGCTTTGCCCTGTTTCCCCGGGGCCCTCGCCAGTGGCTGTTGAAGTCTTTTCTGCTTTTCTCCCGAGACTCTGAAATAAACAGTAAATAAAAGCTAACCTCACCTGGACCTATTAGGAGGACCTGGGCAGTCCCAGAGGGAATTAACTTTGGAAAACAAGGCCATAAACCCCTTAACAGGGTGTGGGCAGGAGCTTAAGAAAATACTGCCACTCTTTGTTTGGCGGTAATTATACAGATCAATTTAATATTGGGGAAGTTAACATAAAAAGCATTCTCAGGCAGAGGGGAAACAACACGTACCAATTAATTATCCCCACAGCTGCCCCCTGGTCACCAACACCTCCACACCTCAGCCACCTGGTGTATGTAACTGGATCGACAGAACTTGCCAGGGTACCACCAGGCGGTTTTGGGGTGCAGTGCCTTTGACAGGCTAGAAAGCCAGAGGAGGGGCTGGAAGCGGCTTCCTCTGGTCTGTCGGGAACCTCCTGAGGGCTTAAGTCACCCTGGTCGCCAACACCCAAAGGCCACTCTCTGCAGGCTCTGACTTCATTTCTTCAGGGAGCTAAACTGCCTCTACCTCAACCCCTTAGATGCATGATTCAGTCCCAGGGCAGGATTACAGCCAGAGCTAAAACGTGCTTTGATTCTTTTCAAAAAAGATCACACTCTGCAATAAAATTACTAATGAACTGCTGGCAGAAAACACTGGACAACTGGTCAGCTGGTCTGAGCTCTAGCCCTGACCCCTCCACTCTAGCTGTACCACTCTGAGCCTCAGTTTCCTCTTCTGTAAAACGGAGACCAATACATCTGTGCTGATCACCTCATCACCAGGGTGGTTAGAATCAGAGGATATGAAGAACGTGAAGGGATTCTGAAAACTATAAACTGCTGTTACTTTTCATTAATGTAACTTTTTCTTAAAAATAATGTCTGACTTGAATCAGCTCGATCTTTATTGCAAACTTACGTGCTTGCTATTTTAGTTTACCTTTTCATAGTTTTATTAAAGATGGAGCCATTAGTGTAATGAACCCCTCCATCACGGAGAATCGACCATTTAACGACACTTAATGTATTCACTTGTCCTTTGTAAATGTCTTTCTAACACCAATTTAAAGGTGGAAAATCCGGGGATGTGTGCTTTTCCCTTGCTTATTCCCTCGACTTGTCTGCCGGACTGGACGTTGAGCTCCCTTTGTTGTCTGACGCCCAGGATGTCGCCCTCAGCAGCAGGGCCCTCGGAGGGGACGCACGAAGAAACGAAAGGTGGAGATAAAGACGCGGCTGCCTTGGAGATCGGCGCGCCACTGCAATCTTAGGAATGTGGTCCTCTAGGTCCTCAGGCTCTTAGGAAAGCGTTTTAATTCACGTTCCTGGCTAGCAGTTCAGTGAAGGCTGGGCGTCCGCCGCGGGTCTTGGCTCGGATTTGAGGGGCGCAGGGTTCACGGTGCCACCGCGGGACGTGAGACACGCTCACCCTCACAAATCATCCTTCCGCAAGCCTGTGAGTCGCTCTGGGCCACGGAAGCCTCCAGGGGCCCCAAAGGGAAAGACACGCAGGCGGATTAGGCTTGTAACCCTCGGGGGAGCGCGAGGCCCCCTCCCGGGCGAAGGTGTGTCCCCAGTCGTCAGCGCAGGGTCTTCGCCGCCGCCCGGAGAAGGGCGGGGTGGGGAGCGAGGCGGCGCCGCACATCAGTAAAGGGCCCTGTCCTTCCAGGACTGTGAGACGAGAGAGGGACTAACTCCACGCGGGGCTCCTGCGGGGCTTGGGCAGCGGGTCCGACTCGGGCAGCCCAGCCTCCTGCAGGGCGATCGGGCACTGGAGGTCACCGGGCCCGCGGGCACGAGTGGCCCGTCGCCTCCAGGGGCGGGCGCTGGAGTCAGGGAGGCTGCCCTCAAGTCGGAGGGGACAAGGAGGAGCCGTTAAAACAGGTATATACTGACAAACTGTGCGCGACGTCCGGGATTTCGGACCACAGAGGCGAGAGCGGAGTGCGGGGGTGGGGAGGATTGGAAGAGAGGGGGAAATTCAAACTGGGAGGAATGAGGACTGCTTCCAACGCCCTAGAGCTGGGGAGCCTTCGCTGGGTCCGGGCGCTTCTGGGGCGCCGGGCCAGGGGGAGCTCAGCCGGGAAGGTGAGCCGGAGGGCGGCGACGGTGCGTGTGCGGGGAGTGGGGAAAAAGCTCGTGGCGGTAGGTGAGCCCCAGCGAGCAGGTGAGTCCGAGCTAGGGGTGAGCACGAATGGGGGGAGGCAAGCCCAAGGGGAGAGGCGAGCCCTAAGGCGTCGACCCCAGTGAGGCAGGACTGGGGGTAGGGGCGCGATCGAGGTCCTGGATCTGTCAACATCCCAGCGCTGGGCCCTAAAGCGTGCTGGTAGTGGTTAAAACGGATCAAGAGGTGGGAGGGGAATGTTCCGAGTGCCGCCGGGGGTCACAGGGCGAGGACCCCTGGGCTGGCTGGGGAAAGACCCCGCCCCTCCGTTGGGGGAGGGGCTGAAAGCAGGGCTGGGTCCTCCGCGAGAGGGGAGGAGCCGGGGGCCAGCGGGCTCCCCGCCTTTAGCGCCCGGAGCCCCAGCCACCCGAGTCCCAGCCGCCGACTCCTCCAGGGACCCGGACGGCCGCGAGCGGAGCGCTCGCCCACGCCAGCGTGCGCGGCCCGGTCAGGCGTCGCTTGCGAGCTTGACCTAGGCTCGGGCCCCGTCGGGTGCACGGCGCCACTCGGGAAGAGCCCACTTCGAGCCTCTTCTCTCGGTCTCCAAAGCGCCCTCCCGCCGCCCGGCGCTCCCCATGCACCTGCCGGGCTGCGCGCCCGACATGGCCGACGGGAGCTTCTCGCTCGCCGGCCACATGCTCCGCAGCCCGGGCGCGAGCACCTCGCGGCTGCACAGCATCGAGGCCATCCTGGGGTTTACCAAGGACGACGGGATCCTAGGCACCTTTCCGGCGGAGCGGGTCTCCCGGGGCGCAAAGGAGCGGGATAGGAGGCTGGGCGCGCGGCCCGCCTGCCCCAAGGCACCCGAGCCCTCCCCGCCGCCGGCCCCGGCGCCCGCCCCGGAGTACGAAGGTGAGTGCGCACTGGGCTGCTGCCCGGCCCTCTGGGCGCCCAAGTTTAGGAGCTCTGCCAGAGGGCGCCCCTCACTTAACTTTTCTTAAGGCACCTTGGCGCGGGTTTGGGGGCTGTCCATGGCGGGGGCTTCCAACTCGCATTTAGCAAAAACTTAGGGGCCGTAGCAGCCCTCACCCCCAACCCGCCCTCGCCCCCGCCCTTGGCCACCTCGGAGCATGCTGGCCAGCGCCCGCGCGCGAAGGCGGATTAGGCCACAGGATGCTGCGGGGAGTGTCTCTGACCCTCCCCGGCCTTGTCGCCCCAGCCCCTCGCCCCTACTGCCCCAAGGAGCCCGGGGAAGCCCGGCCGAGCCCAGGGCTGCCCGTTGGGCCAGCTACCAGCGACACGAAGCTGTCGGAGGAGGACCAGCCCAAGAAAAAGCACCGGAGGAACCGCACGACTTTCACCACGTACCAGCTGCACGAGCTGGAGCGCGCGTTCGAGAAGTCCCACTACCCCGACGTGTACAGCCGCGAGGAGCTGGCTGGCAAGGTCAACCTACCGGAGGTCCGGGTCCAGGTAAAGCGCCCAGAGGAGGGACGGGGAACCGCGAGGGCCTGAGGCCCAAACTGCAGCCAATGCTCCCCCGAATTCCCGGGCGTCCACGCTTTTATTGTGGTTCTTCCTCGACTTGGCACGCTCAGAGCCCCAAAGGAGCGTCACAGATCTTCGATGTCCCCCATGCACCACCCTTTAGGCTGTTTGTTCCAGTGTGTAGTATTATTTGTCCTTTGGGGCGTCACCCTCTTCTAAACTTAAAAGCGGAGTTGGGAATGGCTTGCGAGATGACCTGGTGGCAGTTGCCGCTAGGATGGGGTTTGGGGGAGGGTGCTGAGTGGAAAGGGAGCATAGGCAGCGACTAGGGGTAACCACATTGGGGCCCCAAAAGCCACCCCCGTCACTAGCTGTGCACACTGTGTTCAAGACGAAAACCCTGTCTCCTTGTGAGGGGCCTGGGTACCTCGCAGTTGAAACTTTTGGTGGATTTATTTAAGAGACTGACTTTTCCTTCTCTGGTGCACATCCAACCAAACTTCGCGCTGCAGAGGCCTTTTCTTTTTATCGTAAAGGGGTTTTCGCTTTAATTAAAGCTGAATTATCTTTAATCCCTGATCATTAAAATATTTGAAAGCCTTAAATATTTGCTAGTCATCTGTGAAAAATCTGGGAGGATTTCCAAATTGGGAAAGTTTACAGAGGCCTGAAAGAGAGACATTGGGAACAAATTTCACTGCATGTGAAAGGCAGTGGGACTAAGATGGGATTTTCGTGTGTGTGTAATAGGTTAGATTTCCAGAAAATGAGGATACTCAGGTGTTTGGGCCTTTTAGCCATGTCTTAAAAGTAAAAGGGGAGAAGCTCCTGCCTTTTGTCTTTTCTGTTTAGTTTAGGGGTTGAAAGTAATGAGTAAAAGTTATGGTTTTGAAAAATAGTTGCCTAATTTGGCTCAGGACCTAGCAGAGACAGTACAATTTCTCCTAATTTGGGGCAGTAAAGCTGCAGTGATTTCATTGAAGGGGTGGAAATTTTAGCACCTGCTTTCAAGGGAGGAAGGGTGCAGTAGGGAGAGAGAAAGATAAAGAAAGAGGAGAGGCAAAGCCTCCCAGTGCCCTACAGAATCCAGGCAAAGCAGACACCCTTCATACCAAACCCACCCTCTTTACTCATTCAGCGGTTTTGGCTTCTCCTCTATCTAAGTTGTGAGGTTCTGGAGAACAGTGTCGGTGACTTCTCTGTGACCACAGGGCCAGCATAGCACCCAGCCTATGGCTGTTCTTAACACATGGCTATGATGTAATCAGATGATGGGGCTATGAGGCAGGGTCTCCTCCCATGTTGAGGGCAGCAGTAGATCCCTGTAATAGACTGTCCCAATCCTTAGGTGTGTGACACTGGATACTGGATCTGGAGGCTATAGCTGATGGGGAGGGCGGGGAATGCATGGTTGGAGTAGAACCCGCTGGGAAGCCAATGAGGCAGTAGGACCAGAGCCTTGCCCACACCTGTGTTGCTCTTTTCTCTATTGTTGGCAAATATCTAATACTTATGGGAGACTCAGGGCCTTAGATATGCAGATGAACGTATCTTGTGAAGGGACGGGGTGCTTACATTTTCGTTGTTTCTCTTTTTCTCCCAAATTCCAGCCCCTCCCACACTTGCTCTGCTCCGCTCAGGTGCTAGGGTGCTGTTTTCCCTAGGAGCTCTCCCCTGCCCCCCCCTCCTTTATTGACTCAAAACTGCTTTCTCCCCTCTGAGGTTGCAACTGTTTTCCCCACTTCCCTTCATAATATAGCACTGATGCCACCAGTCTCACCAACGTTCTTTTGTATTCTCCACCAAACTAAATTGGTTCTCTCTGTTCTGCTTGCGAGGGTGGAACTTGGTGGTGAAACATTAATCACACCCTTTCTGGTGCTTTTATCAAATCAGTAATGAAGGTTCATTGGAAGAAATCAGACTTCACTCTTGTCAAGGACTTTCTATATGTAAGAAGAAGAAGAAAAACACTTGTCATTGAGCTAGTAACATGCGAGGGTAATGTCAAAACTAACTCCGTAAAGTACAAGTAGATCTAATAAACTTGAACAATTGTAATCTTTGAAAGTCATTTATAAGAAATATTGGAAATACTAAACAGATATCAACGAAATAAAAGTTTTATTAAAGCAGCAATTCAAAGATGCTTGGGGTAAAATAAACCCACTTGTTCAACCTAGCTATCATAACCAGTAATCCGTGTAAATAGCTGTATTTTAACATCCAAGTCTGCAAGTTAGTCACTCTACTTAACAGTATTTATTTATACCTCTGTTTATAATAAAGATAAAAGCTAGGTAAAGCACATAAAGTCTGAGACCAAAAGCAGCGTTCAAGAGCTATACAATGCAGACAGGAAGCAAAGTCTAAACGGAGTGTCAGAAGAGCTGCCAACTAACAGGTCACAGAAATTTGATGAGATCTGGTTGCAAAGTCCTACGGTCCGATTGCAGAGTTAAATTCACTTTTTTTTCTGAGCACCTGCTCTGTACCAGGAGTTGGAAACAGATACGACCACAGCCAAGGGTGAGATAAACAGAGAAAAGGGTGAGAATGCCACGGAGGACTAGGATAGGACAAAGATTCAGGGGAGGCAAGGAAAAAAAGGGGGGGAAGAGACAGAAAGCAAAACACAGGATGGAAAAGAAAGAATTCAGGGGGGGAAGGAAGATTGGCAGCTCCTGCTCGGTAGGTGCAGAATAGTCGAGCCTCGGTTTTATTTGGGGGTGGAGGAGTCAAGGTAGCGGGGCTGTGCTGGAGCAGGGACGGTGACGGGAGCCAAGCCTCTGCTCTGCTCCCTCCTGCAGGTGTGGTTCCAGAACCGACGGGCCAAGTGGCGGCGGCAGGAGAAGCTGGAAGTGTCCTCCATGAAGCTACAGGACTCGCCCCTCCTCTCCTTCAGCTGCTCCCCACCCTCGACGACTCTGGCGCCCCTCGGGGCTGGCCCGGGCAGTGGCGGCGGGCCGGCGGGGGGTGCGCTGCCGCTGGAGTCGTGGCTCGGGCCGCCGCTGCCGGGCGGGGGCGCCACCGCGCTGCAGAGCCTGCCGGGCTTCGGGCCGCCGGCGCAGAGCCTGCCCGCCAGCTACACGCCGCCGCCGCCGCCCTTCCTGAACTCGCCGCCGCTGGGCCCCGGCCTGCAGCCTCTCGGGCCGCCGCCGCCCGCCTACCCGTGCGGGCCCGGCTTCGGGGACAAGTTCCCGCTGGACGAGGCGGACCCGCGCAATAGCAGCATCGCGGCGCTGCGCCTGAAAGCCAAGGAGCACATCCAGGCCATCGGGAAGCCGTGGCAGGCCCTCTAGGGGCGCTGGGGAACGACTTGGGAGCCGACCGGGCCGCGCGTCGTACCCTCGCCCTCTCTCCCGGGGCCCCAGGCGGCCACTCTCTTCCCGTCCCGCCTGCAAGCCACGGCCAGGCCTCCGGCAGGGACGCGCACCTGTGCCTGTCGCACGACGGGGAAGGCCAAGCCTCAGGCCTGCGGAGGCCCCTGGCCACCCCCCCGCTCCCCGCGGCCCCCAGCCCCGCAGCTGGCGGGGAAGCGGCTCCCGGACCGGCTGGCCGCGCCGCTCCCATCCCCGCGGGCGCTGGGGCCAAAGCGGCCAAAGCTCCTGAACTTGACCGTTCCCAGGCGGCTTGGAGCCCCCAGCTGACAATAACAAGGCGGAAGGAGACGCGGAAAAATAGAATTTGAGGAACTTTTGTATAAGTAGTTTCAAAGTATTTCAAAGGAGAATTAAAAGATTTGTTTGTTTTGGTTTTGACCCTGTTTAAGCGCGCCCCGACGGGGCGGGGTGGGGATGGCGGGGAGTGAATGTGGGGGCGCGGGAGGAGGGCGCGGCGATGGACTGGCTGGGTCAGGAAAAGCAAGCGGAGGACTGCGCAAACTCAGGGCTCCCTCGTGCAAATTCTGGGGAGACTTTGCTGCGGCAGAGAATCGTCCCCACGCGGGACGCTGCAGCCCCTGGACCAGAGGCGCCCTTCCCTAGCGCGTGCGGGCGCCTGCGTGTGCGGTCCGGGGTGTGTGGGGCCGGGAGACTCAGCTGCTGGCGCCTTCCCAGTTCTGGTTCCCTGATAGTCCGGTGGCGGTTGCTACTTGGAAGTATTGACCCCACACCACCTTCCGCGGGGAGAGGGCAGAGTGTCCCCGCTCCCCTCTCTCCAGCCCGCCACGGCCCAAGGGCTCGGTGTCAGTCCCTGCCACCCAGGGCTGATGACATTAGTCCTACATGAACTGAGACAGACCCTTTTCCTTTTTGTAGCTTCAAGTCTTTCTCTCTTCCCCCTCCCCAGCTCTCTCCGCACCCCCAACCCAGAATTCTGTTCAGCGCGCGTCGGGTTAGCGGCCGCGCTGGGCGACAGCGTCCTGGAGGGCTGTGTGACACCCATCCCTACCCGCGCGTCGTGGACAGGATCGTCGGTTCTTTGACGCCGGTTCTAGGACGAGGAAAAAATCCCGAAGCCTCTGACGGCTTCAGAAGCTCGCGGGGGTCCCGCGGAGTCCCGGGTGAAGGAGCATCCAGGACCCGCGCCCGAGCGGCCGCGGTGTTCCCCGCTGACCCTGGAGCTGAGCCACTGCGAGTACGACCTGGATTCCCGGCGCACAGGTCCCGGGGGTAGAAGGGGGCTTCCTATGCGCCCAGAGCCTTAGCATCAGCCGGGGACTGTCTGTCGGTCCTTAGCATATTAGTGAAGCCACTCAGTCCCCTTTCCTCATCGAAATAAACCCTACTTTGCTCGAAGGTGGGAAAAGTGCAATAAAATAATCTGTAAAGTCTTTGTGTAAACTATCAACGACCTGGCACGAGGCAATAGGCATTGTAATCACGGTTACTCCGTGAAACAGTCCCTGGCTGCTCAAGGATGTCTCCGTTGAGAAATGGATGGAGTAGCCCACGTGATATCACCACCTGGCCAGAAAAATATAAGCAAACACAGGACAAATGTTTATGTACGTTTCTTTCCATTTGGCCTACCTTCCATTTCATCCTTTAAAGCCCTTGTTTTAATAGGGATGATTTATTCGGAGAATCCCAACTTCACTAGCCCGGAGTGAGTACCACTCTTGCTCCGCCCTCCTGCTTGCCACAGTCCTGGGAGAATGGGCATCTTCTTCACTCCCCTTCGATCATTGCCACGATTATTCATTTTGTCTCCTCTCTGCTGTTTTTCTATTCTTCTTTAGGTGGTTTTCCTGCCACTCTCCCTTCCTCTTCTACTATTTAGTTTTGTCTGAGAATGGATGTTCTTCTTAACCGTCTCTCTAGGCACCAACAGAGTGAGCCACACCCAAGTTTCAAAAACAAGTCTTTGGAAAATGATCATAAAAATACTAATAGCTAATGATCATTGAAGACTTGCTATGTACCAGCACTCTTCTAAGGTTTTACGACTACTCAGTTAAGCCTGACAACAACTCCACCAGGAAGATACAATTAGCCCCATTTCATAAATGGAAAAACAGGAAAGAGAGGCTACCCCAGTTTATACTGACTCTAAGTGTTGGAGCTGAAATAGCCGGAAGTGGCAGTCAGTTTCACCGTAACAGTGCATGTTCAGGGAACCTTGCTGAGTAAGTGCTCCTTATTTCAATCTCAAAGAGCAGCTCATTAGGGTATATTGGTAACTGAGATCCTGAAGGGCGGGTGCTAGCTGCCCTGGGGCTCTTGGGGAGGTCTGGACACAGCCCCAGCCCCAGGGAACCCGCTCCCCCTCCCTCTCCCCCACAGGGCAGCTGTAAGGGTGGGAGATTCATTGGCAGCTCCAGGAGTAGGGGTGCAGGTGGGGCTGGGATCCAGGACTTAACTCAAGCTGGAGGTGAAAGCATCTTGTAATAAAGATCATCAAGCCCCAGAAGACCCTGAAGCACCTGGGGCCGCTGCGCAAGCTCATAGCTACAGAAAACACTTTGCAGAGGCGCAAGCCAAGATAGGGGCACGGGCTCCGGAAAACTAGGCTGCTGGCTCCGGTTTAAGGCGGATTTGAGTCTTTCAGGGACCCCGAGGAAAAGGTAAGCCTGCGTCACTTTCTCAAGAATCACTTTCAATGGTTCTTGACTCTTCCACAATGAAGCTACAGGTCTGGTTCAGGCAACGCCAGTCATGTTCACCAAAGGGAAACAAGAAACCACTTGGTCACGAAAGGTGGTTCGGAAAGGAAAGGCCTCTGCTGTTCCAAGCAGAGAGGCCTAGATCGAGGCAGGCCTTGATTTCGGCCAACTGGCTACAGCCACTCTAAGAGGGCGGCCTAGGAGCCCCTTCCTCCTCGCGCCCCCCCCCCCAGGTGACGTCGGCTCTGCCCGGCTTTCGGCGCCAAGCAGGTGGATGCGTAGATCTGATCCTCTTTGACTCTTGGAACCGGGTTAGGCGGGGCCTGGGCGGGGCTCTCTGATCGCGGGGGGCGGGGCGGGAAAGGACGCGTCGGATTGGACCGCGCCGAGGGGAGGGCGGAGTCAGGCAGGCGCGGGCGGGCGCGCGGACTGCTGCGGGCGCCGCCTGCACCCTCCGCTGACCCAGAGCGCCAGAGCCCACGCGGAGCGCACGTCCCCTTGCTACCCTGGCCACCGTCAGCCCCCTCTACCGTGCTTGGGGTGTTTTAAGTTTTTCCTTTGTTCTCTTTCTGGAAGAATCTCTTTCGGCGCGCGAGTGCAGCGTGTCCACACTGCCGGCCAAGGCTCCCGGCTTCTGTCGGCGATACCCGCTGCCCAATTTCTCTCCTGCGTGGATGCCTCGGACTGCGGGCTTGGTCTCTCCCTGTGCCTGTCTCAGAGCCGCAGGGTCCAGGCAGCAGCGGCAGGGCCGCGGGGGTCCCCTCGCTGCGTGGGCTCGGGTTCCGCGCTGCGGCCCCGGGCTGGTCCATCCCTCGTGCGTTTCCCGCTTTGTGAAACCGGTTCTGTCCCCCGCGAGCCCCAGCTTCCACCTGCGCTGCCCAGGAGGGTGATTGGGGCTGGTGTGGGTGGGACAGAAAGAGGGGACCGGGAGAGACCCCGCGGGAGGGGCAGGCGACTGAACTGGGACGGCTCTGCTGTGTTTATATTAAAGGTGCATTAAATATATGAGGAGGCGGGAAATGTCAAACGCGGGAAGACGATCCTTGCCGTCCCCTCTCCTGTTAATCTAGACAGAGTATGGTGAGCGGACAGAGGGCGTGCCAATCCCTCCTCTCTCCGTCAAATTCACGGGTAAATCGAGAGTCTCTACCTGGACCCACCGACGGAACCTACCTGCAGGAGGCGGGGCACAGCCCAGGCCCCCCACTGAGCTTCCCTGTACGGCAGCGTACAGGGAGCACATCCGAGGTGCGGACCGAGGAGCCCTGGTGGCTTTAACACTTGATGTGACGCTCGCCCTATCCACCGCCCGCCCCAGCGCCACCTCCCGCCACAGACCCCTAACCCCACTCCCGGCCTCTCAGTCCGCGTCTCCAGCCCTGTTCTAAGGGCTCTTTATCACCAATAGATTTTGCAGATTTTCATTTTATTTTTCGAGACAGAGTCCCTCCGTGTTGCCTGGGTTAGAGTGCACTGATGTGGTCATAGCCCACTGCAACCCCAACGCTTAGGCTCCAGCGGTCCTCCTGCCTCAGCCTCCCAAAGTGCTGGGGTTTCAGGTAGGCGTGAGCCACCGCGCCCGGCTTCACCAACAGAATCCTATAATATTATGAGAAATCCAAGCCTCCAAGAGGCCGGCAGGGACTTTCAAGGAAGATAACAGTATGTAATTAAAAGCCAGCACGTCCTCCTGCTCAGGTGCGTTCTAACCGGCCTGGGAAAGGTGAGGCTCCGTGGCGCTAGGAGGGCGCACCGGCCTTTCCGCAGGCCCACTGGGCGCTCTGTGGCCATGACCGCCCTCTTGAGGACCAGCTCTAATAATCTGGTCTCAGCTTGTTAACTGAACCATAGTGGGCAGAGTTAATGACTCATTAGTGATTAATTCCTTTACTGCGCCTTAATTACTCACTGTAAAACCCCTTTCGTAAAACTGGATTAAATCATGTAGATCCTTGGCGGCAACTCACTCAGCCCGAGGACGTGGAGACTACCGGGTTCCCACAACCCCTTGAGCAGGTCGGCTTCTTAATGGCAGATGCAGGGGTGGCTCCTCAGCCTGGGAGTCAGGAGAGCTGTGGTCCAGCTGTGGCTGTGGCATGGCCTGGTCGGGTGACCGTAAGCAGGGCACCTTCAACAAGCCTCCCTGGAGCAATAAATCTCCCAGATCTCCTCTCCTCCCTCCTCACCTCACCCTGGACACCTAAAAGATAACAGCTCATTTTAGCATCACTTTCCTCTGCTCTGTACTAGATATAAGTTTGTGTATTTATTAATACGTTAGTGGGTTCTGAGTGAAGTGTATATAAGGATGCTTTCCTGTCCAAAGTTGTCTCTGAAATGCTGTTTCCAATCTGAACACTGGCTGGGTGCTGTGGCCCTCCCACCGATATTTTTTTAAAAATTGGTCCCTAGGTTCCCCCCGCCCCCAACAACTTCTTAATTTCCTGCTATGTTTATCCAATCCGGAGACCTTTACAAAGCATGGTGGACCTGAAATGATAAATAAAGAAGAGTCTCCACACTCACGGAGCTTGGCCTAAGCAAGGGAAGGACCCAACTGTACCTGTATTTCCAAATGCCTACTGGTATCCTCCACCTCAGCATCCCGTAGGGCCCCCCAAAATGTGTGTGCTCACATCAAATCTTATTATTCTTCACTCTGTGGCCTCTTAAAAGCTTCCTAAAACCCTCTTCCCTCTTTCTGCATTCATATCTACCCAACAGATATGATGAGAGTCATTCTTCTCTCTCTCTCTCTCTTTCTTTCCTTTCTTTTCTTTCTTTCTTTCTTTCAGAATTCTTGACCCCGTAGAGGTGAGTTATATCTCAATTTCCTTTCTACCTTATTTCTTAGCCATACATCTTCCAATTTTTTTTTTCCAGAGATGGGGTCTTGCTATGTTGCCCAGTCTGGGCTCCAATTCCTGGACTCAAGTGATCCTCCAGCCTCAGCCTTCTGAGTAGCTGGGATTACAGGCATGTGCCACTGTGCCCAGCTCTTCCAAATTTTAGCTGATCAGTTGGATGCCCAGAACAAACATATCTCCCAGCCTGCCTTTCCATTAGATGCGATTAAATAATGACCAATGTTATGTAAGGGAAAACCCTCTCTGGCCCCTCTCCTGCCGTCTGTTGACTATGCTGCAGGTGTGACACAGGCACTGGAGCAGCCATCTTGGGCCATATCGTAAAGCCACGTGTTGAGGATGTCGAGGAGCAGAATAGAAGGAACCTAGGCCTGACGCACTAGCTCTGGACTGCTACCTAGACTCTCCATTTTAAGTCTAATTTTGGAGGTCACTGTCAGCCAAACCTAAGCCTAATTTACTCATTCCTTTCCTTTAACCACTATATGCAATTAAGTACATAGCCCCATCATTTTACTTCAGAATGTCTCTTAAATTTGCATGCCCCATCTTTCCTCTCCCTGCCAGTTTCCTGTGTCATCTCTTACTCATGCCAGTGGCCTCCCATGGCATGCAGTGCTTCTATTACATGCGGGCCCATTTTATGGTTTTTTATGGTTATTTTATGGTTATTTTATGGTTTTATGGTTATTTCTTCAATGATTCATTTACAGACATTCATTGACTTTCTCTCTCTCTCTCTCTCTCTCTCTGTCTCTGTCTCTCCTCTCTCCTCTCTCTCCCTCCCTCCCTCCCTCTCTCCCTCTCTCTCTCCCTTCTTCTCTCCCCCCCCTCTCTGCACTAAGCTCTGGAGCTATAAAGACACAACCTCTATATTGGTATTCTTGTCCCTCAATCCTTTCCATCTATCTTTCACACTATAGTCAGAATTAGATGTCTCAAACAATTCCTCTTCTTAAAAGCAATTCCTTATGGCCCATGAAACAAAAGCCAAGCTCCTGAGTATGGCATCTGAGGTTCTTCTGAACCTGATGCCACCCATCTTTCCAGGCTTGTATCTGGTGTTCCTGCTCTGTCCTCTTTCCCTCCTCACTCTTTGCTTGAGTGACACCAGTGCACTCTTCATTCTGCTGGACCACCGTGTGCTTTCTCATTTCAAGGCTTTGAACTTTAGACTAATAAATGAGTCTAGCAAGGCTGCAGGATATAAGACCAGTATGCAAAAATCAACTGTGTTTCTATATATTTGTAATGAACAATCCAAAAATGAAATTAGGGAAAAATTCTATCCCCAGTAGCACCAAAAAGAATAAAATACTTAGAAGAAAAGTTTTTGAAAGTGTAAAACTTACACTCTGAAAACTATAAACATTGTTGAAAGAAATGAAAGATCGAAATAAATAGACAAAGATCCCATGTGCCTGGATCAGAAGACTTATTGTTAAGAGAGCAGCAGCTCCCAGCTGACCTACAGATTCGACATGGTCCCTATCACGATCCTTGCTGACTTCCTTGTACAAATTAACAACCCGATTCTAAAATCCATATGGAATTTCAAGGCACCCAGAACAGCCAAAAACAGTGCTGGAAAAAAATAAAGAGGATTCACACTGCCTGATTTCAAAACTTACTACAAAGCAACAGTAATCAAAATAGCATAGCGCTGGTATAAGAATAGACACATAGATCAATTGAATAGGACAGAGTCTAGAAATAAGTCCATACGTCTGTGGTCAACTGATTTTCAAAAAGGATGCCAGGACCCTTCAATGGGGACAGACTAGTCCTTTCAACAAGCGGTGCCAGAGCAACTGGATGTACACACGCAAAAGAAGGAAGCCAGACCTTTACCTCACACCATGTACAAAAATTAACTCAAAATAGATCAACTTGCCTAAATGGAAGAGAAAAAAAACTATAAAACTCTTAGAAAAAGACATAGGTGTAAATCTTCATGACCATGGATTTGGCAAAAGCATCTTAGGAGACCAAACGAATAAGCAACAAAAAAATGGATCAGTTGGACTTCATCAAAATCTCAAACTTGTGTGCTTCAAAGGACACCATCAAGAAAGTAAAAGGACAACCTATGAGATGAAAGAAAATATTTGCAAATCATGTATCAGCCAAGGCTGCATCCCCAGCCCTTGGGCTTCAGACTGTACCAGTCTGTGACCTGTTGGGGACCAGGCCACACAACAGGAGGTGAGCAGCAGGCAAGCCAGCCATCAAGCAGCAAAGCTTCGTTTGCATTTACAGCCACCCTCCTTCTCTCCCATCACTGCCTGAGCTCCGCCTCCTGTCAGATCAGTGGCCGCATTAGATTCTCATATAGGAGCAGGAACCCTACTGTGAACTGCGCATGCGAGAGACCAGGTTGTGCAGAGGGCCCGCCCTGCTGAAGTGATGAGCTGGTTTTTGCATCTTCCTATTCCTCATTCGAAGCTCGCCTCCTCTAGGGATCTCCCTTTGGTTTTCCCCACCCCTGCTCCACCCCATCCCTCTTCCAGCCCCACCTCTGCTCTTTATTTTTTTAGAGCAAATGGGCCCATGGTAAATGTGACTGCCTGATAGTTGACCAAAAATCTGCCCGAGGCTCAAGTTTTAGCCTGGGAGACTTTGTACTCTCAAACAGCCATTTGATTACTCAAATGGCAACTCCTTTTGTGTTTTCTATGCCTTATTTTGTTTCTTTTTTTGGTGAGGGACACTTCATTCAGATTGCTATCATAGCGATTTCATAGGATTTCATGTCAGGAGATTGCAGGAATCTCAGTTCTGCTACTAACTTGCTATGTGGCTTTAGGCAAGACTTTAGACTTCACTCTGGCTGAAGTTCCTTGGCTGTGAAATAAAAGGTCTAGACTTCAGGCCCTCCAATATCCTCCCAGCTACAAAGCTCCCTTCCAGCAAACAAATTTGCTTCAGTAATTTGACCAACAGTGCCATCTGATGGCTGCTTTGAGAACTTCACATACTGATTTCGCATTAGAAGTTTCTAACAGCTTGCTGGTCTTCTGGAATCCCCAGCAACGAAAACGGCCTTTCCTCAGCCAAATAACGACCTTCCCTTCTGAGTCCCCCTCAAATTCTTGTACTTCATGTCTCCCCTTAGATGGAAAGCCCCTCCTTTTCCATTCAGATGCCCACCCAGGCGAAGTCAGCCCAACCACAGGGATTTTTATGTCATTAAGGCCTTCAGAGAAATGCAGAGACCAACGGAACTTACACTTTCACCTTTTCACACTGCTCCGTGATTCTTGTTAGGAAGAAATTGGTTCAAAGTTAATTTCTTCAAAGGGTGCTTAACTTAACCTCTTAAACCGCTCATGAGAAAATATTTGCTTTTTTAAATAAAATGAGCCCTCAAGTAGGGCAGTTCTGAATTCAACTCTAATCAATTCAAAAAAATTCTACTAAAGGTAGAATCTGAGATGCCTGTGCAGTAGGAAAATAATTAATGCATCGTGTCTTTTTACTGGTACTTTCAAATGACAGCAAATAGATAATAGGTCTAGTCCTGCCATTTGACATTATGTACTATAGGGTTTCCACCCAGGTTAGTCTCTAAAACCTGGCATTTAATACCAAGGTATTAATGGCATAAGTACCCTACTATATCACTCATCTAGAAATATTTACGTTTTAAGACTACCTTTCCAGGGGTACAATGACCAACTTAAAGAAATAACCTTTTTTTTTTTTTTTTTTTTTTTTTTGATACAGAGTCTAGCTCTGTTGCCCAGGCTAGAGTGAGTGCTGTGGTATCAGCCTAGCTCATAGCAACCTCAAACTCCTGGGCTCAAGCGATCCTCCTGCCTCAGCCTCCTGAGTAGCTGGGACTACGGGCATGCGCCACCATGCCCGACTAATGTTTTCTCTATATTTTTAGTTGTCCAACTAATTTCTTTCTATTTTTAGTAGAGACAGGGTCTCGTTCTTGGTCAGGCTGGTTTTGAACTCCTGGCCTTGAGCAATCCTCCCGCCTCAGCCTCCCAGTGTGCTAGAATTATAGGCGTAAGCCACCACGCCCGGCCAGAAATAACTCTTTAGGAGTAGAATTTTAGGTGTGTAAAAAATCTGGTGAGGAGACACCTTGCAGTCCAGTGACTTCTTTTGACCTCCCTCCAATTAGCACACATGTGACTGAGGTGCTAGTGATACTTAAGGGTCACAGGGAAGACGAAGCTGTCAGTATCTTGACTGTGGCGGTGGATGCATGAGCCTATACAGATGGTTAAAAATGTATAGAGCGCAATAGACACAAGTACAGGTATAACTGGGGAAATCTGAATAAAATTAGTGTGTTGCATCAGTGTCAATATCCCGGTTGTGATACTGTAGTATAATTTTGCAAAATGTTACCATTGGAGGAAATTAGGCAAAGTGTAAAAGAGATCTCTCTGTATTATTTCCTATGACTGCATGTGAATCTATAATTATCTCAAATTTTTCAATTAACAAAGGGAGACCTTAACTTATTTGGGGGAGAGGGGGTGATATAAGAGAAGCTTCTTAGAAAAAGTGACATAGAAGCCAAGACATGAAGGCAAAGGGGCAGCAGAATGTGCCAAGGCCCAAAGCAGCAAGTAGCTTGGCCAATCCATTTCACTAAACGGAATCCGATGAGGCTGGAGTCGCGTAAGCCAGGCAGAGAGTGGCGTCGAGGCAGAGAGTGGCGTCAGGTGAGGCTGCAGGCAGCAGCCAGGTCAGGCAGGGCAATGGGCCATTGTGAAGATTTGCCCTTCTGCCCGTCAATAAAGGGAGGTTGCAGAAGGTTGAAAATGGAGAGTTATATGATCCCCTATGGACTTTGGGCGTATGGGGAATGTGCTGGAAGGCTGCAAGAAGGCAGATGGAGAAGCCTTTTGGGCCATGTGGCAGTGCCGTAGGAGAAGTATGGCAGCATCCCTCAAGAAAGACATTCAGGTGATGAGGTTCATTCTGGACTCAGTGAGAGGGCACAAGCAGAAGAATATTATATCTCAGGGCTGGACTTAATAAATAAAGGAGTGTCAGCCCTTTAGGTCAGCAGAAACTGGAAAAACAGCTGAAAATCCTGGTTGAGGTCTACAAGAAACGAAATCAATGTCACCTCACCACCTGGTTAACCACCTTGGGTTTCCTTTTTGTTGGTTATACTCTGGGAACCACGTGCTTATCCAGCACTGCCAACCACAGGGTGGGGGGAGGCCTCGGGGTTACCCTGACAATCCACCAGAGCCACGATGGACCCTTGTCGTCACCTGACTTGCTAGGATGCTGGTAACAAATGTCCTTCCAGTTTACAGTAGTGCGTGGCTTCTTGTTTAGGTGGCAGCTGGTTGGGACTGCATGTTTTGCTTTTAGCCAACTTAAAATGAAGAAAGTCAGTCCACGTGGTCTGGAGGACAGGGATATAAATCAACCACCAAGCTCAGGACCCAGTCCCTCAACAAGTAGACCGGAGTTGGGAGAGGTGGAGGAAAGCCCCAGCCCCACCGCCCCACCAGGACCAAGATTGGACACAGACATTTATTTATATCTTCAAAACTTGACAAACAGATTCTCACTTTATGTGACTCTTTTTTTTCCCTTAACATTTCACCTATCAAAATCATATAGAACCATAGTCCCAGCTAGTAGGGAGGCAGAGGCAGGAAGACAGGAGGATCACTTGAGCACAGGAGTTTGAGATTGCATAGAACTATTATCACAACTGTGAGTAGCTAATGCACCCCAGCCCCGGCAACATAGCAAGACCTCATCTCTAAAAACAACAACAACAACCACAAGAAAACAACATATAGAATTTCTTGAAGTCTTCCTGTAAATTCAATCTCTCTCTCAATCTGATTATCCAGAGAATCATTATTCTTCACAAATTTCTACTTGTGAAGTTAAAATCTCTACGTAACGATTGTTTGTTCTATGAGAACTGTGCCTTCAGTTATCTTCCAAACACATAAAATGCCACAAAATTAGGTGAAACAGAGCAGAGAGAGAGAGATCAAACTGGGGTTTGGGCCATGCAGACCCCTGGAGCTCAGTGAGAATCTGAGTAAGGCTTGCTTTTTGGTTTGTTTCAAGATCCAGTGAGAACTCTCAGCAAATGGAACTCTGGAAACAGATGGTCTGATCCCAAACACTCCAGTACGTTCTATCCGGGCTCTGTTCGCTTATTGAGAATGGCTCACCAGTAGCACTTTAGAGTGGATTGCATTGCCTAGCAATCTGGCCTCTTTTTTAACAGGCTTCCTGCCTTATTCTGGTGACCAGGCTGGGAAGGATTGAATCTTCGGTATCAGCCAGCAGAGCCAATATTACGTGGGCAAACCACCTTCTGAAATGTTGCACACAACTAGAGAATCATAAGCATGAACAGGATTTTAAACACTATTATTGAACAAACCATGGAGCAGTCTTCTTACCCCCCACATAGATAACGTTAAACTATCATCATAAATTCAAATGCCTAGAATGGGCAGGCAGGTGATGTAAGCAAATGAAGCAGGCAGGGACGTGCACTTGGGTTTGGTGGGGAGTGTGGCAAAGTGGAGAATGTGTGCCTCATACCCAGGCGCAGTACCAGCACTGATTGTCTCCTGGGAAAGCAGGCACTGTAGCAGGTCTTCTGATTTTGCAAAAGCTTGCAACCTGCGTGTTTTTTTAAGAGACAGGGTCTTGCTCTGTTCACCCAGGCTGGAGTACAGTGTCCTGATCATAGCTCATTACAACCTTGAACTTCTGGGCTCAAGAGATCTTCTCACCTCAGCCACCCAAGTAGCTGGGACTACAGATGCACACTATAACCAGCTAAGTTTTTGTAAAAATTGTAGAGAGGGTCTCACTATATTGCCCAGGCTGGTCTTAAACTCCTGGCCTCAAGCAATCCTCCCACCTCAGGCTCCCAAAATGCTGGGATTATAGGCTTGAGCCACCACACCCAGCTTCCACCTGTATTTTTATATGAAATCCTTTGATATTTAAGTGTTCGTGCTAATTCTAATTTATAAGACACTGTCTAGGCAAATAGCATGTCTCCAAACAGCATCTGATCAGCAGGCTGCTTGTTCCTGTCTACGAAGTTAAATTGTTTTTCATATTATCCACCTTTCTCTTCTTCCTCCATCCCTAGGAGTTAAGTGGGAAGCAAGGAATTCCCTCTACAGACTGGTCTGAGCCTGTTTTTTTAGTTTTCATTTTTTAATTCAAGTTGAACCCTCAGCCTGTCCATTTAGGCTGTCTTTAGTTGAGGCATCTTGGGAAACTGCTAGGTAGAGAAGGCAATTTGAAGCTCTCCATTTCCTTTTCATTTCTGTTTATGTCAACTGTGGAGTTGGAACAGCAATTATGTTGTTACAGTAACGGCCTCTTCTGTTGCAAGGCAAAGAAAGGAGTAGAATGAGAGAAGCCCTGACAAAGGAGAGGAACGGCCTGTCAACTGTAATCACCAGGTTAGTGCATTGAGCAAGGGAAATGGACTCATTCCTGCTCTTGAAAACTCATAGCTTTCAAACTATCCAGAGAACTTTACATGAGCATCTGAGAATGCAATAAAACCTAGAATGTTTCCACTTAACAGCAGTGACTAATTTTTAAAATTCCTCTATTGATGGAACCAGAATTGTGTACGGTCACTAGCAATGCATTTCATACTTGTATTACAGCAGATGCTGTTGGGTGTCCATCCCAAACTAATGTCACCAACCTTCCTTACTGAGAGAGTCTTGATTTTGTTTAGGTACTTGCCCCTCCTTCTAATTGGTAAATCCTAACTGGGTGAGGCCAGTCATAGTGGTCCCTTCTTTTGGGCGATGATACATTCTTGAGCTTTGCGCATCCTTCATTAGTGCTGAGTTCAGGGCAAACGTGTAACCCAACTGGTTACGGAGGTGTGAGAGACATAGAGGCATCTGGAAAAGGATTTATCACTATTGATTAGGTGAAACATAAGAAGAGATGGTCTCTCTTCTTCCTCTGAATGTTGTCCTGGCTGGATGTGACACCTGGAACTCCTGCAGCCATCTTGTGACCATGAGAGAAGTCAGTGTAAGGACAAATCTGAATTTCTGGTAGCAGAGGAGGAAGACAGAAAAGCCCTCATCCCTGAAGATATATTTGAGTCAATGAATTATTAATAAATGGAACTAAACAAGCCTGGGTTCTTCCCTCCTCTAGAGTTCTAATACTTGAGATAATAAATCTTTTTATCTTTAATGCCAGTTCAAATTGAGGGCTTTCTGTTACTAACAGCCAAAGGTATCCTAACTGATACAATGTTCATTCCTAAAGGTCTACAAAAATAATCTCTTTCCATCTAGAGTCCTGTGGAATCATTCATTCATCATCTGTTAATTAGTTTAATGTGTCCAATCACAAGGAAACCAAATACAGTGCCGTGGGTTCCTTTCTGCCAAAGTCCAGAGTACTTACCTGGGTCTGTTTGTTTACCAAAACACCTTGTGCCATAGTTTGGTTTCTCTGAATCCTCAAAATCTCATATTGAAATTTGATCCCCAGTGTTGGAGGTGTTTGGGTTATGGGGGTTGATTCCTCATGGATAGATTAACATCCTTCCTGGGGATTGGGGGGGGGGTGAGTTCTTGCTCTATTAGTTCCCTTGAGAGCTGGTTGTTTAAAAAAAAACAATCTGGCACCTCCTTCCTCTTTTTCTCTCCTCTCCCTCTTCCTCTCTTGTCATGTGATCTCTGCACACATCAGCTCTGTTTTACTTTCTGCCATGAACGGAGGCAGCCTGAAGCCCTCACCAGAAGCAGATTTGGCACCATGTTTCTTGTATAGCCTGCAGAACTGTAAGCCAAATAAACCACTTTTCTTTATACATTACCCAGCCTCAGGTATTCCCTTATAGCAACACGAATGGACTACGACACCTTGTTTCTGATGGAGGGGTGCAAATACACCTCCCACATGTATGTATACATAATCACATGCATAATGATAGGTGTGATACGGCATGGAGTGGGTTTTTTCCATGTAAGTAGATACTTGGAAAATACCATACCTTGAGTTTAATTTTAGAAATTAAAGATGACATCCAATCTACAAAACATTATGTCTATCACAGCCTCTTGTTTTCAGAGATGGAGACTGGAAGAAGCCATGAAAAAAGCATACTGTCTATAAACTGTGGTTTTCTGGCACTCAGCATTCAGAATAAGACATGGCATGGGGCAGGACAACTTCATATTAAACGTGGAGACCTATTATCTAGTAGTCTTTCAGTCATGCCAGTTTTAAGACCCACCAGTTCCAGCTTGGTTCTTTCCTAGGATTTAATCTTGTAATAGCCAACATGGCAAACACTGCTAGTTGCCTGTACAACATCCATCCTCTTCTTTTTCTTATTAAGAGAAACATGTTTTGTTGTTTTAGTTTTTTGTTCAGTAGGGAAGGAGTGATAGGGTAGCGGTTTTCCCTAACTGAAAAGTGACATTTCTCAGGGTTTCTTGCTGCTAGAAGTGGTCATGTGGCATAGTTCTGACCAAAACACAAAGGCTAAAGATTTCCGAGAAAACTTTGCTTTCTTGATACAGACCCTACCCTTTTCTCTTCCTTTTCTGTTTTCTGAATGAAGCTGGGGTGTGTTGGCTGGGGCTGCAGCAGCCATCTTAAGACTGATTATGAGGGGAAATTTAAGAAAACCACAAAGATCTTAGCTATGAATCCTTGGATCACTGCACTGGCCTGCACTGCTTGCCCCTAAACTTCTTATGATATGAGGGAAAATTAAACTTCTATCTTCTTTAAGCCATGGATATTTGGTTTGGTTTGGTTTTGTCACATGTATCCAAATGCAATTTCTAATCAATATAGATACAATGGACAGCCAAAGTGCCACATGCTCCTAAAGGAAAGGGCTCTAGGTTGTCAACCATCAATATAAGTCAATAGGGGAAATCCCTTATTTGGAAATAATAAACTAAAATGATTAATATCACAGTAGATTTTTATATTTCATATTAGTTTAAAATAAAAAACTCTCAGAGCTAAGTAAATTAGGAGGCAAAAGAGAATTTTTAATAATATGAGCAATCATGTTTTTATCGTTCCCAGAGTATGCTTTTAATATTAAAATACTTCTTCTGAGATGAGCTAAAGAATTCAGATGATACTCTTGGATAAGATAGGGTATAATTACGATGTCAGAGAGTAGAAGGACTAAAAATACTCTCATCCTCTTCCTTGGGGCTACTAGAGTTGGCTTGGGTTTTTGATGCATCCTCAGGCATTGATCAGGTGGCCCTCTCGGTTCACCATGGTAACGATATGTCTCCTTTGTCCAACAGGCCATATGTTATATAACGTATGTGGACCAAGGACAGTGGAAGAACTGGGTGGGATAGAGAGATGTTTCTCTGTCTTATCTGAGTCTCATTTAAAGTGATTAACTGGAAGACACAAAGCCTTCAGAGGTGAAGCTGGGAGCCTTTTCAGTGCACACGATGAACAACATTCTTTTGCTTTGGAAATGCCAATATCATCATTGTGCATCTCCCTTGAAGAGTTATTGTACATTGTCTGAATAAAGCAGCCCTGGCAAGGAAATGAATAATGCAATTCCCACATTCTGCATGAATTATTCCTCACACATCTAACCTCAATTAAAATGCTCTGTGATGCCCCCCAGTAGGAACTGAAAAGTGGGCATTTTGAGGCTAGAAATTGTACTGCGCTGCTTGAAACGCCTGTTCAGTGTATTACCGATCCTCTCATCATAAGCAAAGATTGCCAAATTACCCAGAGCAAACCACCTTGTAGCACTTAAAAAAAAAAAAAAAGACTTTTTAAAAGAACAAATTTGAAGGCTACTATGGCTTTCTTCCCCTTTGGATTCTTCCTGCTGATTATTCTGCTTTGATGCAAGCATTTCTAAATATTGCCCCTCTTAAAAGCAATCTTCTCATCTTGCTGTAGTATGTACATACCTGGCCTGCGTGCTGTGGAGAACAGCCCCCAGGTTCCTACCCTCCCAGAGTCCCAGGCTGGGGACTCACTGTCCCATGGAGTAGGAATGGGCAGGTATCAAAGGGGAAGTTCTTTGCACGGAGGAAGGGGAGGGGCTATCTGTTATTTGTGGTTGACCACATCTGTGAATACCCTCTCTCCATTTTGATAGGGTCCCATCAACATTTTAGTCTCATGTTCCCAAAGTAGAATCCTAAAAACTACTTTTCCTAGCAGCAAGGGCTAGGCGTGCAGTCTAGATTCCACCAATCAGTCACACTCATTCCAGACTCCGATTTGGGAGTGAGCCCCTGGTGGAAGAGGCTTTTGGGCATCATGCCAGGGGCACAGGCTATGGCAGAGGCAGTGGAGGAGAGTGCAGACTCAGACAGTTCTGCAGAGTGATTCTAGGGGTAGCCCTCTCATCAACCCCATCAGTGGCACGGCTTTGGGCACTGAATCTGTAAGTTTAGGCTTGAGCCCATTTCTCTGGTCTTCCCTTTCTAAAATCCACTCATAAATTTCTCCTTTTCTACTTCAACTACCCAAGGTGGATGCTTTTGTCTGCAGCTAAAAATTACCTGACCCAATAGGCACACAGAGATATGGGATGTAACCCCATTTGCAAATAAGTTCTAGAAAGCTCTGCTTGTAGGGAAGACTATATATCTCAAATAAAAAGAGACTAATCTTGACCTGGGCTTGGCGTGGAGGAGCCCTGCAAAGGTCAGGAGGTTTGAGTGAGCTATTCTTGCCTCTCAGCCAAAACTCAGGAAAAAAGTGATTCCTCCCAGGTTCATTGCAGCATTAAAAAAAAAAATGTTGCTAAAACACAGGATCATGTACATTTACTTTTTTGAGACAATCAAACAAGTAATAATCTAGATGGAGTTATTCTAGGAGTATTGCCTCATGTCCAGGAACCTTTTTCTCTCTGCATGAAGTGCCACCATTAGAGAGAGCTTCCCCTGGGTCTGGAATATTTTCTTCAATGCAATGAGTGTCCTACTGGAAGGCAAATCCTCCTAAGAGGGATTACACCTTCATCAGGAGCTGCATGGGGGCTTTAGTTGGCACAGGACTCAGTTCTTAAGAAAGAGGCCCAAGAAGGCCCCATGGCAGAGCACAGGGTTCTTGAAGAGGAAGCTGGTAGCACTGAAATTGCACAGATTTCCCCAGGCCTGGCTCTGTTGTGAATCAATATGGTTTTCAAAGGCATTAGAAAGAACACATCACCTCTTGTGGGGCTCATAGACAATCAAAACAAGAGCAAGATAAATACATCACTTTAAGGTTTCAAATGTGATTTCCCTAAATGAAGAAAATCTAAACATATGGCAAGAAGCTTTAAAATCTGGTAATGTGCAAATGTCATGATAAAAATGGAACTGGTGAGTGTTAACGAACTGCCAGGCCACATTCTCTGAAAATGGAAGGAAATCTCTTGAATTCATCTTATCCTTTCACTGTGGAGCTAACTAAATCTGGCACCGGGGACTACTTCTCCCAGACTGGCAGTGAAATTTTTAAGAAAAAGTGCTACTTGCTAGGCTTAAATATACTGAAAGGGAGGTTTAAAATGAGGTAATGTAGGAAACCTGGTACTCGTGATGTTTGGATCCTAGTTTTGTCTACTATGTGACTTTGAGCAAGTCACCTGACCTCTTTAGTCTCTGTCTCCTCATCTGTTCAATGGAAATGATAATTCTCAGCTTAAAGGATCAGTATGAGGAGTATATCAATAATATCAGCAAAATACCCGGTCATGGTAAAGGCTGAAGATAAGGGAATTCTTGCGTGATGGACGGGCCAGCCTCCATCTTCAACCTGGCCCATCTGACAGTCACCATGAAGTGAGTATAAGCTCCCAGCAGTGGCCTCAAGTAAGTCACGACAAGGATTCAGTTAAGTGGCCTTCAGAAAGGAGAGCTAAAAATTCATCCTGACTTAATCAGTGGGCACACAAGTACCTTATCAAGCTGTGTGTTGATCTCTGTCTCACTGTCCTCTCATCTGCTATTGAAATAAAACAACAGCCTGCCCTTTGGACAATGTGTTGAAGCTTTTATTGTGAATGGTAACAGCTTGGGGCCTTCAATCTAATCAACAAATAGCCTAGATGTAAAAAGCGTTAATTGGAAGACTCTTTTTGGACAATTGTTCACAGCAAACAAGTTCAAACCAGGAGATGCTGCTTGAAGATCATGAATTTAGTCAAGGTTGAAAGATACAAGAATAGTCAAGTATTTTGCACAAAGGAAATCTTGATGATCCAGTAGAATTGATGTTTGTAGAATGCAATCTCTTAAGGGTTTTGCTTTCTCCTTTCAGAGAGATGGTCATTGTCCTTGTTCATTCATCTGGGGGTTCCTTCCTTCTTGTTGAGAACCTGGAGCAGAGAATCTACCAACTTAAAAAATATTAGAAAGCGTTAAGCAAACATAGGGATGCTGAAGTCCAATACCAGAAGTAAATTCATTCCCAAAAAACCATCAGAGCCACTTTGGAGTTACGAAGGCAAATTCTTCAATCAACCCCAGACCTACTGAATCAGAAAATCTGGGGGTGAAGCCCAGCAATTTGCATTCATAAACCCTATACAGATGATTCTGAGCATGGAGAATTTGAGAACCACAGTTGTGCCCAGCAGGAGAAATTAATTTCTGCTTTTCTTTTTTTTAGCTACTGCATTTTGGGGTCTTTAGGTTATGCCAGCCTAACTTAAACCCTGATTACTCAGGTACATTTTAACCAATGTTGGAAATTAAATGTGTTATCCACAAGAATTTATTTCTCAAGTAACAGCTGAGAAAGGGGGCTCAGAGAATGTGAAATTTGAATTTTTAATTTGCTTACGTTGACAATGCCTCATGACACCAATCAAAGCCAGTCTCTGAATTACACAATTACTCACTGCAAACCTACAACTGTAAACGGTAGTGGTGTGGGCAACTTGGGAAAGGGAATTAATTTGGGTTTCTGCCAATGCTAAATTTATTGCAGTTTGCTTGTTGCGGCTTCTGCTCAAATTAACTAAGACTGAAGAGAGAAAGAATAGCTATGATTTTAAAATACTTTTTTGTTCCCATATAATACCCTTTACTCACCAAGAGGAGGAAACACTTTGCATCCGGACTAGAACTTGTTACTCTTCTCACCATTCTCGAGCAATTCAAATCCCCCAACTTCCAGACCAGCCATTTCTTTTTTAATAAGGGAACTACTTATATTCTCAAGAAAATTGTCTGCTCTGTTTTGACCCTGCACTCAACTGTTTTGACCAAGCGCTAATGAGTCCAGGACCTGGAGTTCCACTCCCACACATGCCAATTAGCTTTGCTTCCCCCTCCCCCACACACAAGCCCAGCCTGCCTGAAGATGCCACCTACCCATCTTGCCTTATGAACCACTGGTCACACTGACATGTGGGAAAAAAATCCACAGAAATTCACCCATTGGCTCAAAATATTGAACATGAGAGGTTCGTCTCAAGGGAATGGAAGTCAAGCTGAAAGGAAAAGGAGAGCCATGGACCGAGGAGCCGGGAGGGGAAGGGTCCACGTGCAGGGTGTGGGGAGGAGCTGTAGGTGAGGTGGGGGCCGGCCTCACTCTACTGCTTCCCAGAAACTGTCGCGTGCTAATCCGAGAGTTATTAGTCACTCTTGATTGTCTGTTGCTTCCTCCATATTTGGAGCTTCCTTTTGAGCATTTCGAATATTAATAAACAAAACCTGCCTATTCTCTCTACTGATTGGATGGGACCCTGAGAGTAGTCCCTTAACAATGAGGACCCACTGACACACTTCCTTTCCATAACAGCCTCTGGAGCTCATTCCCAGCCCCCATCTTCACGTCCACAAAAATAAAAGGGAAAACCTAAGGCTGCAAGGAACAGTGGAGTGGATCCAAATTACAAAGGGAACCCAAAGGCCAACTGACGCCTCCACTGAAATTCAGAACAATGCACAGCCACATCCATTATGGGTGAGGCCCCAGAGCTAACCTGAACACTGTTCCATGTTATAGAAACCATGGGGTAAAACCTCCATTAGTTGCAGGATAGAATTAAATGATTTGTGAGAAGGGCACAGTTTAAAGACAGATTAAGGTTCACCTTGAACATGATTGGCCACAATTGCCATGAACATTCCAGAGCCTACTTGCCATGGGATAGTAGTCTAGACTGCATGTTACACAAATCTTTTATGAATTAAGTAAATATCTTTGTCATAAAAACATAGGAAATGCTCTGAGTTTCTAACTACAGCTCAGGGAGAGTTGGCAACAGAACTTGGTGTTTTATTACTAAAATTGGAGAGGAGAACATATGTGGATAGTTTTTAATTTTAAGAAAAGTCCTGCAGCCTCTGAAAACTCCTGCTGCTAATTCTGGCAGTGCTCAGCAAGGTCATTAAGTTTCCCTCTAACATTGGGAGATACATGGGTTTCTAATAGAACTATTCTCTTGGCACTCTCCCTTTTTGAATAAGATAATTATAAGACATTTTCATAATGACATACTTTCATTGAGGTGGAATTTCCAATGCAAGAGGAGTGATAAAATGTTTTGGTCTCTGCAAAGACTAAACTAACTGTGGAATTTGTTTTTCACATTACTGGGAAATATAGCTGAATGAATAGTACCGATGTGTGCAATAGCTAATGATTCAACTTGAGGTGGAATGAAATGGGATGGGCTTTCTAAACTTGCAAAAATAAAAACAATGAATAGAAAGTAGAAAAACAAGGCCTGGTTATAAAAAGATGACCTTTTCCAGCTCACATGAGTTAAGTATTGTTCCCTTTAAGCAGTTAGTCTTCATGGCGACCCACACAATCCATCCTGCAATATTGCCACTCAGAGACCTTTGTAAAGCTATGTTTTTGTAACTGCTTTTGAAGTTTACAGAATATGCTTCTGAATATAGTGGGACATTTTTGATCCTTAAGGAAGAAGTTGAATTTTTCAAAAGATTCCAAAGATATGCAGAACCAGGTTTAGGAAATAAGGCAATTCAAACCAAACATTGCTGTTTGGTTCAAAAATGAGGCACTGTAGGTTAATAATATGATTGTGTGTGTTGGTGAGGGCGAGAGTATTTTATGAATAAGCTATGAGGGCTGTAATGTCTGTAAAAGTTATTTTTGAGGGTTTTGTGGTGGAGATTTTTGTTACTCTTCACACAAATGAGGAAAGTACCACTGTTGGATATCCAATCCCTGGAACTCCAACAAAGCACTCATCCAAGAAAAGGCATGGCCGGCTAGGAGCTGCGAAGGCAATCACAAGTTCACAGGGCCCACAGGGGCTGATCATGTAACACCCATAACACAGGTGTGGACCAGAGAATCTCTCAGGCCTTTGCACAGAGTTGGTATTTATTTCTGTATTAATTGATTTAATCCAGATTTTTCTTTCTGAGTAAAAGCTACTAAAGACTTTCTCTCTGGGTGCTTATTGAAACAGATGAACTTTTAGTTTGCATTCAGCATAGAGAATCCATGGTAAACCAAAAGGCAGAGAAACATGAGCCTGCCTCCAGAGAAGCCAGGTGAGGCTTGGCAATGCTATCCCTGAGTCTCTATAAAGGGGCTATCAGTCAAAAAATTAACCACCGTGGAATACTGAAGGCGGGAGTTCTCCAAGCTCTGTTAGTAAAAAGCAGTATTATTTATGGTCAGAAACAGCGAGAAACAAGGCCTGCTGTTATATCCTGCATCCTCCATATTTA
>VSMD01036954.1:0-28004 GCA_008750895.1 Mirza zaza
ATGCTGATGTGCATAACTCAGTTACTGTGTTTCCCTGAAAATAAGACAGAGTCTTATATTTATTTTTCCTCAAGAAGACACCCTAGGGCTTATTTTCAGGGGATGTGTTATTTTTTTTAAGTACGGTACAACAATCTACATTTATTCAAATATAGTTAAGTCGTCGTCTTCTGGAACATCTCCAAACCCTGAATTCCGTCCTAAATTTCTTGTGACTCTATTTCCTTTAGAATCATTGGCCCCAATCTCTCATGTCGAGCAATAGAGCATTCATGGGACAGATGAGAAGGGCTGCTCGTTGTCTTTACTGCTCCGTGACGAAATGCATGGGTCGTGCAGATACGCTGCGTAGTCACACCCATCACTAGGTCTTATTTTCCGGGGTAGGGCTTATATTGTGCAAATGCTTAGAAATCCTGCTAGGACTTATTTTATGGTAGGTCTTATATTCAGGGAAACAAGGTATCTACCATGAGGACTTTGTAAGTATGTTTCCATGGGTTCTATTCGAAGGAATGAAGTCTTCACAGGAAACTACCTACATACCTAAGCCTCTGTCCCTTTAAAACACAGGCTGAATAGTAGCATGAAATAGGTCCAGGGAGCTACACGTTTACTTTTTAATTTTAGAACATTTTAGATTTACAGAAAATTTATGAATAGCACAGTTCCCACATACTACATACCCAGTTTCCTCTGGCTTATTTTTTGTATTTTTAATTGATATAGTTGTACATATTTTGGGGGTACATGTGATATTTTAATATGTGTTTACAACTTATAATGATCAAACCAGGGTAATTGGGATATCCATCACCTGAAACATTTTTCTTTTGTGTTGGGGACATTACAACTCTTCTAGCTATTTTGAAATATACAATAGATTATTCTTAACTATAGTCTCCCCATTGTACAATCAAATACTATAACTACTTCTAATTGTATTTTTGTACCCATTAACTACGCATCATCCTTTCTCTATTGACATTTTATATTAGTATAGTATGTTTGTCACAATCAATAAACCAGTGTTGATGCATTGTTTTTGTTGTTTTTTTGAGATAGGGTCTTTCTCTGTCGCCCAGGCTAGAGTGCAGTGGTGTGATGATAGCTCAGTGCAACCTTTAACTCCTGGGCTCAAGTGATCCTCCTGTCTCAGCCTCCTGAGTAGCTAGAACTACAGGCTCATGCTGCCATGCTTGGCTAATTTTTCTTATTTTTAGTAGAGACAGGGTCTTGCTATGTTGCCTAGGCTGGTCTCAAACTCTTGGCCTCAAGTGAGCCTTGTACCTTGGCTTCCCAAAGAGCTAGGATTATGGGTGTGAGCACTATTAATTAAAGTCCATGCTTTATTCAGATTTCTGTAGTTTTTCTCTCATGTCCCTTTTCTGTTCCAGGAACCCATTCCCTATCTGGGTATTTTGCATCTGAGAGTTACTGGGCTGAATGGTTAATAATTCCAAGGCCAGAATTCCCCATGTTTTCAAGTTCTCTATAGCTTGATAGTTAAAGTTTTCCTAAATTATATTTTTAAAAGCACCACTATCCAAACTTCAATATAGATTTCATCTTTTTTCTGTCACTATTATATCTGATAGAGTTTGAGGTGACTCAGTGATTGTTTCCAAGTAGGTCCATGGTTCCTGCTGGGGAAGGGAGAGAGTCTCTACTTCCTGCAGGCCTCCTGGCACAGCCACTGTGGTGGTTGAGGCCTTGTTTGCTGTGGAGAATGGAACTCATCTCACACCTCAGGTCACCATGGCAGGCACGCACGACCTCGCTCTCATTTTATATTAGTTCTTATTTCCCTTCACCCCCATCTCTTCTACTATTCCCCTCCCCCAATTAAGTACCATACTCACTTTTTTTTTTAACATTATTTTTTCCCAACTTTTTCCTGTGGTGAAATACACATAAAATTCACTTTATAGTTATTCATCATTTTAAGTGTACAATTTCATGGTATTAAATACATTCCTATTGTTCTATTGAAGCACCTTCTTCCTATTGAAGCACCTGTTCTTGACATGTGTCAGTAAATATGCACATATCCTGGTGAAATATGTAGAGTGTGTGTGCTTTTTGTAAATGGTATTGTGCTGTTCTGTTTTTTGCTGTTTGCATTCAGGAGCATGTTTTCAAGATCGCTCCATATTGTTATATCTGCTTTGTTGTTTCCAACCACCCTAGAGTGCGAATATTTGTAAGTGTCCACCTGTTGTCCCTCACTGCTCTCCTGGGTATAGACATTCACCCAGAGTGTCTCCAGTTCCCTGCCTCCCTATTGGTGCTGTAGCGAGCATCCTCCTCTGTGTGCCCAGGGATGGGACTTCAGGTCATTAGATGTACACATACGAATCCACCCATGCTGCCACGTAGTTTCTAGGATGTCTGTGCCGATTCATACTCCCACCAGCAGGGCCCATGGGTTTCCGTGTTCCCACATCCTTTCTGTATCACAGCTTTATTCATCTTTCTAACTTTTGCCTTCACCACAGGTATGAAGAGGTATCTCATTATGCTAAACAGCCATGATAAATGTTGCACATCTGCAGTGTCATGCATAGTGACTTGTGCAGGCACGCATGGATGCCTGGCCCAGGAGGGATTCCGTATTCTAGTCAAATGCAGATGCCATTTGTTTCCTGTCCTCCTCCTTCCTGAGCTGTGTTCTTCCTCCTTTAAGAACCTTTCAGGGAAGCCTTACCAGATTAACCCTTCTGACACTACTCCTTACTCTGGGTTATTGCAGAATACTTAGGTAATGTGTGCTTGTATTGCTTTCCTAGGGCTGCTGTAACAATGTACCACAAATTAGGAGACTTGAAAGGACAAAGATATGTTTTCTTGCAATTCTAGAGGCTAGAAGTCTGAAGTTGAGTTGTTAGTAGGGCCTTGCTCTCTTAGAGTCTGGGTGGAATCCTTCCTTGCCTCTCCTTAGCTTCTGGTGGTGGTGGTCAGTCCTTGGCTTGCAGCTGTATCACTCCAGTCTCTGTGCCTTCATCTTCACTTGGAGTTCTCCCCTGAGTCTGTGTCCAAATTTCTCTCTTCAGGCTGGGTGTGGTAGCTCACACCTGTAACCACAGCACTTTGGGAGGCCGAGGAGGGAGGATTGCTTGAGCTCAGGAGTTTGAGACCAGCCAGGGCAATATAGGGAGACCCAGGCTATATGAAAAATTACAAAAAAAATTAGCCATGTATGGCGGTGCACACCTGTAGTCCAAGTTACTCTGGAGGCTAGGGCAGGAGGATGGCTTGAGCCCAGGAGTTTGAGGCTGCAGTGAGCTGTGATCATGCTATTACACTCCAGTCTGGGTGACAGAGTAAAACCCTATTTCTTAAAGGAAAGCAAAATTTAAAAAAATTCCCTCTTCTTATAAGGATACCACTCATTGGATTCTGGCCCACTTTAATCCATTATCACCTCATCTTGATTTACATGTGCAAAGACCCTTTTTCCAAATAAAGTCACATTCACAGGTTAAGTTCCTTGTGGATAATTGATTCCCACTGGAAGCTGTTCTCTGTTTTGGGTTGGAGTGATCAAAAGATGTTTTCCTTAGGTAGATAAAAGGCTCTGGTAGTTGAACCACCATCATTTGTCACCTCACCTCACACAAGGGTCTTGCAAGTACAATAATTAGAGGACTCTATGCAAATGACAGAACCATGGTGTAATGTTCACAAATGCCAACTTGTAGCAAAGGCCTAATAATATAGTAGTTGTGAATTATGGACCATAATTAAGGCCTTTGTCAGTCATATTGCCCAATTAGAATCTACATAATTATAAGTAGGATTTTTAAAAGAATAATTGCTTGTTGAAAGTGTGACATTAAAGAGTTGGCAGAATAGGCTCTGGAAAGATTTCCAAATGAATACTACAAACCTATTAAGAACAAAGGTGGGCACCTGGCCTCATTTAAACAGATGCCAGCTGCTCTGGCAACTTCTCCAGGGCAGAGTCCAGTGTTCATGCTATTCTCCAGTCCTAGAATGGTGTCAGACATGGAGTAGAAGCTCAGTGAAGGTTTGTTGACAGAGCAGGTGAACACATACATAGAAGAAAGGGGCTAACGGTCTCCTATGGCCTCTATAACAAAGTACCACAAACTTAGAGGCTTAAAGCTACACAAATATATTCCCTTCCATTCTATATTTTTTAGAGATGAGGTCTTGCTCTGTCACTTAGGCTGGAGTCCAGTGGCATGTTCATAGTTCACTACAGCCTTGAATACCTGGCCTCAAGTGATCCTCCCACCTCTGCCTCCCAAAATGCTGGGATTACAGGCATGAGCCACCATGCCTGGCTCTCTTCCTTTCTGGAGGTTGGCAGTTGGCAGGGGTCTCACTGGACTAAAGGTATCAGCAGGGCTGTATTGCTTTTGGAGGCTTTGGGGAGAACCATTTTCTTGCCTTCTCTGGTGTCTGAAGACCACTTGTATTCCTTGGCTTGTGACTCCTCCTCCTAGTCATACTGGCTCTGACCCTCCCTCGTTCCCCTTTTACTTATAGGGACCCTTGAGATTATTTTGGGCCTACCCAGGTAATACAGGATAATCTCAGTCATTTTTCCCATGTAGGTGATTAATTCACAGATTCTGGGAGTTAGGATGGGAACATCCTTGAGATTCTGCCTACCACAGGGGTATTGGATGTTGTAACATTACCTTAGTATTATATCACATTGCTTTTTAAAAACAATTTTATTTTGTAAATATAAATTTTAATAGATTCTCAGAAAATAAGAAAATAGACTTCATCTGTGGACAACTACCGTTAACATTTTGGTATATATTATTCCAGACTTCATGAAAACAAGATATGAAAAAACCTAGAAGAGGCTCTTGTAAGGATTTAGGCATTTAATGTTTTTTCTTCTCCTAAGAGGTGTCTATTTTGTTATTCACTGCTTTATTGAAGTATAATGGACATACAATAAACTGTTCATGTTTGAAGTATACAGCTTGGCTAGTTCTGGCATATGTACACACCTATGAAACCATCACTGCAGTCAAGGTCACAAACATCTCCATCAGCAGCCAAACCTTCTTCATGCCCTCTGGTGCTCCCTTTATGCCCTCCCCCTCCGTGTCCACAGGCAACCATTGATGTTTTCTCTCACTATAGATCAGTTTACATTTTCTAGAGTGTTACAGAAATGGGATCACACAGCATGTATTTTTGGTCTGGCTTCTGTCACTCAACATAATTCTGAGAGTCATCCATGTCATTGTGTATTCATTCTGCCATTCCCAGATGAGGATAGCCTTCTCTGGAAGGTTTTGGTGTTACTAAAAGATGCCAGGCTAAGTGGCTCCATGTGACAAGCATGTTGAGTGCTCAGTGGGCCCATGCTATACCTGGCTTCAGGTGCCATGATCTCAGGCCTCTTAGCCCTCCTTTCTGTGAAGAAGTTAGCTATAAATGGAAGTTAGAATTCAACTTGCCTAGAACCACCACAGGTACATGATGTGACACACAGGAGGAAATTTTCCTCTGCTTGGCAGACTGGGTCCAGGCTTGGACAGAATGTTCAATTTACACAGTAACTTTCCCTGGCCATAAAAGGCAGAGAGGGGTTCTTCAGACTCAGAAAGTGGCAGGTGTCAAAGCGTGGGCAGGGTATGTTCTTCAGGGAATCACTCCAGCTGGGGCATGCAGAATGTGTACAGTGTGGAGTGATTGGGAAGAATCTATAAGTGGCAGGTTGGGGCTAGATGGGAGGGATTTGTATACCAGGCATGTGAGCTTGGACTTCAGTAACTGTATGAGTTTCCTGGGGCTGCCATAAAAGAGTACCACAAATGGGGTGGTCCCAGACAACAGAAATGTATTCTCGCAATTCTGGAGCCTAGAGGTCTGACATCAGGGTGTTGGCTGGGCATACTCCCTCTGTAAACCTGTACAGGAGAGACCTTCCTTGCATCTCTCTAGCTTCTGGTGATTGCCGGCAACCCTTGATATTCCTTGGCTTGCAGTTACATTGCTCTGGTCTCTGTCTCTCTCTTCACATGGGCTTCCCCCCTGTGTATCTGTCTTCTTTTTGAAGGATACTAGTCATATTGGATTAGGGCCCACCCCATTCCAGTATGACCTCAACTCATTCCACTTGCAAATAAAGTGACTTTCACAGATACTAGGGATTCAGACATGAACGCCTCCTGTTGGGAGACACAGTACAACCCACAGCAATAACCGTGGGCATAGAGTGCTGGTCTTGCATCAGGCATAGTGATTGTGCTCAGCGGCAGTCATGGCTCCCATCTTACAGGACAGCAGGGCCACTTCCTCATGGTTGCCCAGAGTCCTGGCAGAGGCAAGCATCTTCTCTAGACCCATCTGGCTTTCTCCAAGGGTTCCTTTGCCTCCTTCATCTTACCAGCTGCAGTGAGCATCTGTAGCGACTGGGAGCCATGGAGGTCATGTTAGTTCCCTGGGCTGCTGTGACAAAGTACCACAGACCTGGGGACTTCAGCAACAGGAATGGATTGTCTCACAATTCCGGAGTCTGGGAGTCTGAGATCAGGGTGTCTGCAGAGTAGGTTCCTTCTGAGAGCCCCGAGAGAAGGCTGTGTTCCAGGCTTCCCTCTTGCATGTGTAGATGGCCATCTTCTCCCTGTGTCTTTTCACATCATCTTCCCTCTGTGTGTGTCTCTAAGTCTAAATGTCCTCTTTTTTTAAGGACACAAGTCACAATGAATTAGGGCCCACCATAATGACTTCATTTTAACTTGATTACCTCTGTTAAGACCTTCTCTCCAAATACAGTCATATTCTGAGGCACTGGGGTTAGGATTTCAACATGTGAATTAGGGGAGCACATTCCAGCCCATAACAAAGATATAAGGCCTCACCCTTTGTCTTTGTTCAGGAAAGACTTTGTGGATTAGCTGCCAACAAGTCTCCATCCAGTTAGCACCCAGGGAATTCCTAAGCAGTGTTGCATATTGTTATGAGTAGCAATAATTATATGACCCAAAGTGGGGGTGGGGAGAGTGGGAAGATAAAACAGATGAGATAATTTCAGATTAAATTATTTCAAGAGTGGCTTGCTCTTGGGAAACCACAAGGTGGGGTACTTGTTTTCCAAGTAGAGTTTAATGAGAGTTAAAGTGTGCATCCTCTGGGCCAGATTGTGGGCTCGGGGCTAGGACCAGAGAGAGGACTGGCCCTTTGCTGCCCCCACAAGTTCCTATTGTGGGGAGACTGCCAGAGCCAAAATACAATACACCCTGTATTTTGGGGGTGTGATGGGGACACATCAAGGATAGGCTCCTGGCCATCCGGCTAGAAATTTTGGGCTCATCAGCCGTTCTCTGGTGCTTGGATTTTCCCCCCTCCTCTTTTGTACATTACACCGGTGCGTCTCTCAGGCATATCCTTCTCAGGTATGTCTCTGGGCTCGGCCCTTCATGGCAGTAACAATGAGTGCCAGGTGGGGGACTGCACACAGATTTGTCATTACCCTTGAGCAGGTTTAAATATGGTACATTGGATTGCTCCAGCTAAATGGAGCTTGCAGTTCTGTTCTTGTTATAGAAAAGGGTCATCACTTCTGAAGTTAGTCCCCTAAAACGATTTTTAGTGTAACTTTATCATGTATCATTAAAGAGTTCACAGCTCTAGGACTGTCCAAACCAGCTAAGCAACCTTGAGGAGGCCCCTTCTTGCTGGACCTATCTTAGCAGAGTCATAAACTGAGAGAACTGGCTGGCCTTGACTGCTGAAGAAGGTCCTTGAAGCCCCTAGGGGAAGGGATGCCCTGTGCACACTTACTGAGCATTGTGCTTTTCCTGTGTGTGCACACTGAATCCTCACTAGAGCCCTGTATGGCAGGGAATGTTTTACAGGTGAGGAAACTGAGGTGCTGAGCAGTGAATTGGGGGCAGAGGCAGGACTCTAATCCCAATGGTCCAGTTCTAGCACATATGGTCTTTGCCGCCCTCCTACACGCAGCATAAATGTCAGACCAGGTTACAGTGTTCTTAGGTCTTCTTCCTAAATCATCTCCAGATATGTGCAGGTGAAACTCTTCCATTTCTTGGCTTCATCCTTTATACATATCATTCCACTTTAACTCCAGCATGTGTGTGCATATGCACGTTTGTCTGGTTGCTGGTGTGGGTGACATGGCCTAAAGTGGTTGTGACTGGCAAGGCAACAATACCCTCTACACCTCCCTGAAGGCAATGAGTTGGGAGGAGGCAGCTGTAAGCAGCAGGAGAGTACAGTGTGAATGGAATTCATAAACCAACTTAGTGATGGCTTGTTGCATTTTACTGTCAAAAGTAATAAGTCTACTCCTAGGTATGGACCCAAGATAATTGAAAACATGCCTATACAAAAACCTGTACATGAATGTTCATAAAGCACTATTTATAATAGCACAAAATGGAAACAACCCAAACGATCATCAACTGATGAATGGATAAACAAAATGTGGTCCATCAGTACAACAAAATATTATTCGGCCATAAAAAGGAAGGAAATTCTGATCCATACTAAAACACGCATGAAGACACCATGCTGAGTGAAAGAAGCCAGTCACAAAAGACCACATATTGTATAATTCCATTCATCTGAGATATCCAGAACATGCAAATCCATAGAGACAGAAAGTAGATTACTGGTTACCAGGGTCAGGGGAGGGATAATGGGGAATGACTGCTTAATAGGCTTGGGGTTTCCTTTTTGGGGATGGAAATGTTTTGGAAAATGATATAGGTGATGGTTACTGAACATTGTGAATATACTAAAAATCACCGAATTTCACACTTTCAATAAAGCTGTTTAAAAAAGAAGAAAAGGGGTCTGCGGTATCTGAGCAGAATTTGGTGAAGGGAAAAGGTGAGAGGAATCTCCTAGGCAGAGGGACTGGTGAGGGCCCTGAGGATATGGATCTTGAGATGGGAAGATTGTCCTGGATTTTTCTAGTGGGCCTAGGTTTAGTGGGAAGTCCAGAGGTCTGGGCCATGATGGGGAGCTGTCATCCTGTTTGGCAAGCCATTGTCCTCACATATTTGGATAATAGCTACAGCTCCCCAACTGGCCACATACAGACAAGTCTTTTGCACAACAGGGGGATCTTTTAAAAAAAAGTCAGTTTTGCCAAATATGCTTCCCCAACTCCACAGAGTTGGCCCCTTTTAGGGAAAGTTCACCTCACTGACACCCTCCACAACTGCCTAGCCTTAAGTAGGTTTTCACTCCTAATGTAACAACATGGAGAAGAGATCTTTCACCCAAGCAGCAACAATTTAAATGCTTTCAGTAGGAAAAGGCTGATGGTTATTGGCCGCTGGGTTCAGCAGAATAGTGCTCCCTCCGCCCCAAGATGTCCATATTCTACTCTCTGGAGCCTGTGATGTGTTAGCTTGCATGGCAATAGGGACTTTGAGATAGGATTGAGTTCTGGATCTTGAGGTGGGAAGATTGTCCTGTATTATCTAAGTAAGCCCAGTGTGATCACAAGGGGCCTGGTAAGTCAGGGAAGGAAGCAGAAGAGTCACAGATGTGATGATGGAAGCAGAGATTGGAGTGATATACCCTGGAAATGGAGAAAAGGCCATGAGCTAAGCAGTTGCAGGTGGGCTCCAGAAGCTGAAAAAGGCAAGGAGAAGGACTTTTCCTTAGAAACTCCACACAGCCTACGAGTGCCCTGATTTTAGCCCATTGCACCCATTTTAGACTTTTGACATGCAGAATGTAAGAGATTAAAATTTTGCTATTTTAAGCAACTACATGTGTGGAACTTTGTTATGCCATCAATAGAAAACTACTATGGCTGTCTTATCATAGCACTTCTATGGGACCTTGAGGGCAGGTGTGCTGGGGTGGAATCGGCCAGAGCTGACCAGCTGTATGAACCATTGCGGCTGCAGGGCCAAGTAAAAGGCTGCTTATTGGCACCATGCCAGCTTGTTGACCATTGGATTGTTGATGCCAAGAACCTAATATGGCAGCTGGTCCATACTAGATACTCAATAAATGGGTGTTAACTTAATTTTATCATCTAATCCAATCCCTTCCTGCCACAGAATGGGAAAATGGAGGTAGAGGGAAGGAACAACTTGCCCAAATTAGAAGACACAGAACCAAGCCTAGAATTCAGATGTCTTGACTTGGGTGGGGGCACTTTCTGGCATTTGGTTAGAAAATGCTCCAGGTCAGGGTATTTCTTCAGTCCTGGCTTGGCTCTGACATGAGAAGAACCTTGCTTCTCAGTCAGGGGCTGTACAACATTGTTGCAACTGGGACTTGACCCATCAGTGGGCTATACAAGCAGTTTAGTGGGTTGCAATTAGCATTTTTAATGGATAAAATTGAATAGAAAATATTAGTCCATCACACAATAAGGGTGAGTATCCTTTTGTTGCAATGTTTGTTTCTATGAGTATCATTTTGTTGCAATATGAGTGTACTTTGTAATATTTGTTTTGTGTGCATGTCTGCTGGTGCCTGCATGCCACATGGAATGTATGATCTGTGTCAGGGGCATGTGTGTCCTGTGCAGTTGGGGGATAAACATAGTCTGCTAAGTTGCTGGGTTCTTAATGATGAGTATGCCCCCTTCTGAGTCAGCCTCAATGGTGAGGTTCCTGGCTTGGTGTTAAGGGATACCTTTGGGCTGAAAGAGGCTTAGAATGAGGACATATTGGATTCCACTTTAGAACACACAGGAGACTTTCTCTGGGCTCCTTGCTCTTCCCTTTCCAAACTGATCAGACATGGTCAACAATCTAGACTTGCAGGATACTTGTCATTTCTAGTTGATTTTAAAACTGTCTTATTGTGTCATCACAACATCTATTATATATCTTTAGCACACCACCCCCACTGGGCTTGTGTACAGAGGCATAAGTACAGAGTGGTAAGAAGGGGAAAGGTCAGATGAACAGCTGTAATTTTATTTTACATAGTATTAAATAGCTTATTTAATTTATATTCCCCCATAAAACTGGCTGATTTAGGGATTAGTCAAATCAAGCAGATGCAGGCCTGGTAATGTTCTTTGAAATTGCCATATAGCCCAAGACACCAATCTCCTGTTTTTCACAGATGCAAAAACCAGTGGATTGTCACTCCCTTGGAGGATTTGTATTGTGGGATAAGCTAGACCGATTGCCTGCTTCAGTGATAAGCTGACCCCAGAAAGAGGTTATGGAGCAGAATGTGTTGATATCTAAGGGCTGACACATTGTTTTTGACACTGCTAACCACATTGCTTAGTCCCCATTGCAGAGCATCACATAAGTGCCAAGGGCTCTCAGGGCTTCGTCCCCTGTGTGCATAGGTGTTAAGTTTGAGTGTTGTTGTAGATAGAAGCAATGGTCTACTATTAGGTGTATTGGGGAAGGGAATCTGAGCAGCCTTTTGTTGGCAGCAATGATGCACACAGACAAGTTCATCGAGAAAGGTTGTATAAGTCAAAGCGAGGAAGGGGTTGAAGTGGAGTGTGTGGTGGGAAGACGAAAGCTCTTGCTCTTTGCAGCCAGTGACCCTTACCACATGATGTAGCAGACACCAGGGGACGAACTTATTCTTTGTAGTGCCAGAGTAATCTTCTGGCCAGTTTTTGAGTCAATACAAAAAAGTTTTCCAAAATCCTGACTCTTGTAATGAATGAACATCTTCAAAAGCTCATGCCTGGGTCCTCACCCCAGGCAATTCTGAGGGGGAAGAAATTCCTGATCTTGGTCAGCCCATCCCCCTGGCTGAGAATATCTGCCTAATACATTGGAGATGAGTTTGCTGCATTCTAGGGATGATTGATTAGATGACATTTCAGATTCTGTCTAAGGTTAATAAGCCCTGTGATAGCTGGCTTTGTCTTTGTGAAATTTGGTTTTAAAAAAGTGTTACTTGCTGTTTGTTTTTGATTGTGGTTAAGAATAACACATAAAACTATGTTTGACCATTTCTAAGTGCATAGTCAGTAGTGTTAAGTATATTTCCATTGTTGCGCAACCAAAGTCCCTAACTTTTTCATCTTGCAAAACTCTGTGCCCATTAAGCAATAGCTTCCCATCTCCTTTCCCAGCCTCTGGCAACCACTATTCTACTGTCTATCTCTGTGAATTTAACTGCTCTAGGTACCTCAGAGAAGTGGAATCATACAGTTTTTTTGTGTGCGTGTCTGATTGGCTTATTACACTTATACTGTTTTCAAGGTTCATCCATGTTGTAATCACTTGCTATTATTTTCTTCATTTTCTAAGATTTCCACAGTGGACATGGATTATTTGAAAACAAACAATACAAGGTATTTAAAACAGAGGCATCATACAAGAAGGGCTGCAGGGGCTGGATCAGGCTGGGTGGCTTTGCAGGACATAGACATGTGGCGTTTATATTCAGTGTAGTGAAGTTTTGGGGAGTTTTGAGCAGGGAAGTGATATGCCATGATGTTTGTTTAAAAAGGAAAAAGGAGGTCTCCCTGCTTGCTGTGTGGAGAATGGTTTGGTGGGGGTGGGGGGTAGTAGACCTGGAGGAGCAGGTGGGGACTCTTGTAGTTGTCCAGGTGAAAGATGATGGCTGCCTGAGCTCGATGGTAGCAGTGGAACAGTGGTGGACTCCAGGCCTGTGGTGAAGGTGGAATCGACGGTTGGTGGTGGTGTGCCTGTGGAGCAGAGCATGAGGGAGAGGATGTCCAGTGAAACAGATGGAGGGATCTCAGAAAAGGGTTCTAAGAGGTTGGAGGCGCAAGCTCCAGCATTTGGTTTGGGGCTTGCCGAGTGTGAGGCCGCTTGAGACATTGAGTATTGATTCACAAGGGAGGGAGTGGAGACAGGAGACTCAGTCGTTTTATGAGTTTGGTTATGAAGAGGAGAAAGAGATGGCAGTATTGAGATGGGGATGTATAGTCAAAAGAAGATTTTCTAGTTTAAAATGGGAGAGATTTGAGCATGTTTAAAAATAGATGGCGGCCAGACGCGGTGGCTCACACCTCTAATCCTAGCACTCTGGGAGGCCAAGGTGGGCGGATTGCTCGAGGTCAGGAGTTTGAAACCAGCCTGAGCAAGAATGAGACCCTGTCTCTACTATAAATAGAAGGAAATTAATTGGCCAACTAATATATATAGAAAAAATTAGCTGGGCATGGTGGCACATGCCTGTAGTCCCAGCTACTCAGGAGGCTGAGGCAGAAGGATTGCTTGAGCCCAGGAGTTTGAGGTTGCTGTGAGCTAGGCTGATGCCACGGCACTCACTCTAGCCTGGGCAACAAAGCGAGACTCTGTCTCAAAAAAATAAATAAATAAATAAAAATAGATGGGATGATACTTCCCAAATTTATCTAAGAGTCAATGCAATTCCTATTAAAGTCCCAGCTGCCTTTTTTGCAGAAATTGACAAACTGATCCTAAAATTCCTACAGAAATTCAAGGGACCCAAGATAGCCAAGCAAACTTGAAAAACAAGAACAAAATTGGTGGACTCACTTCCCAATTTCAAAACTTACTGCAACACAACAGTAATCAAGACTGAGTATTACTAGCACAAGGATAGCTAGGACAAGGACTACTAGCACAAGGGAACACAGAGGCCAGCCAGTTTAGGACATGCTTCCATAGAGGAGCTGTGGAAATCTCCCCTGGGTAGCATAGGACCCACAGGATTGGAGTTAAGGAGAAAGATCTGGGTTGGGGACATATAGGAGGAACTGCCTCAGGCTATCAGCACCTTTCTCCCACTAGCCTGGCTAGGTGGCAGGGATGAAATCTTGATGGGCCTGGCAAGCGTATACATGGATTCTACCTTGGAGCCTGTCTTGAACACAAATAGGGAAGTCCCTAGCTAATGCTGGATCTCGTGACTGACTTGCTTTGCCTTCAAGACTGTCTTGGTTCCATCAGGCTCTCTGTCCAGCCTGGCTCTTTGGGTGACCATGATGCAACCCAAGCTTCATCCAAAGCCTGGCATTGGCACTACATAATGAGCTGTCCTGTAGGGAGAGTCTCCTGTTGTTGTTTAACCAACTTGAAACAAAACCTGACAAAACTCAGTCTTTGAATGGATTCTCTTTATCTCTAAAATGAGTCGACTAGAATCAGTGGTCTCCAACCATTTTGGCACCAGGGACTTGTTTCATGGAAGAAACTTTTCCGTAGGCAGGGAGCTCAGGCAGTGATGCAAGTGATGTTGAGCTGCTATAAATACACATGAAGCTTTGTTTGCTTGCCACCGCTCACCTCCTGCTTGTGGGCCCATTGCTAAGTTTCATGGAACATACTTTTTTCCAAGGAGGGGTGAGGGCAGGGAGGTGTGGATCTCAGGTGGTGATGTGGTACGGCCAGGTTCCTAATAGGCCACAGCCCGATACTGATCTGTGACCTGGGAATTGGGGACCACAGGACTAGATGATCTCTGAGGTTCCATTCCCCTCTGCTTGGCCATGATTTGGAAATTTTCATGTATGCAACATCAACCAGACACAGTTTCTCACCTCACTTAAGAAAGTATACAGAAATCCACTAGTGTTTATGTTGGCTTTAGGGGAAGGAAATGACACATGCATTGCTATTAGTCAAGTGGCTGTGGCTTAGAAGTGTCTTGGGATGGCCTTGTCCAAATCACTGATATTCTTGTGCCTCAGTTTCCCAGGCTTACATTACATCAGTAGAATCTAAAGATTCATCAGACATTGGGTGAGTTTAGATAAGAATGTGGTTTTGTTCTCTCTGCATCTGCTAAGCTTTTGAACATGTTAATATGATTCTCTTTTAAGTATTTACTTATAAATATATATTGAAGGCCTTCTATTTACTAGTAGATTTAATAGTAGATTCTACTTAATACCAAATATAATAATAATAGTAGCTAACATTTGAGGTATTCCTGTGTCAGATACTGTGCTAAACACTTTATATATAATGACCATTTCATCCTCACATTAACCCACTGCAGTAGGGTCTGCTGTTATCTCCATTTTACAGATGAAGAAACTGAAGCAGGCTGGGCGCGGTGTCTCACGCTTTTAATCCTAGCACTCTGGGAGGCCAAGGCAGGTGAATCGTTTGAGCTCAGGAGTTCGAGACCAGCCTGAGCAAGAGCGAGACCCCATCTCTACTAAAAATAGAAAGAAATTAATTGGCCAACTAAAAATATATAGAAAAAATTAGCCGGGCATGGTGGCACATGCCTGTAGTCCTAGCTGCTTGGGAGGCTGAGGCAGGAGGATCGCTGGAGCCCAGGAGTTTGAGGTTGCTATGAGCTAGGCTGACTCCACGGCACTCTAGCTGGGGCAACAAGAGTGAGACTCCTCCCACCCCCCCCAAAAAAAAAGAAAACTGAGGCATACAGCTGCCAAGTCCCTTGCCCAAGATGTTGTTGCTGATGAGTGGCAGAGTTAGGATCTGCATCCAGGCTGTTTGGCTCCAAAGCTGATCACCAGTACTGATGTCGTCATGCGTTGTCCTAGAACAGCCTTGGACCAAAGTTGGGGAGCCTTGGCCCCATCTCTAAATGTGACATTAGCAGTAGCAAAGCACTTAGTATCTAGCACTGCTTCATAGAAACTGTGACCCTGAGAGCAGTGTGCCTCTTGTCATAGGGCTATTAGGGGACCCAAGCCTCTTGATACACTATGATAGCACCTTATTTGCCCATGGTGGTTTTATTTCCATTACATCATCCATCTTATTCTGTGAGAGGAGGAGCATTCAGGTATGATAACTTTATTTTACCTATGAGGAACAGGTCACTCCTATGGGGTCAAGTGATTGCTTCTAGGACCCACAATCAGTGGGTAGAAAACTGGGATGAGACCTCACAACTTCTGGATTTAGGGCTGTTTCTATTTCTGCTACCTAATGATAAGGGCATCTGATCTCTGAGGTCCCGGGGGACTCCCCCACAGAGCCGAATGCCAGGGACAGTACATGGAGACAGCTGCTTCTAAAAAAAAAAAAAAGAAATTGAGATATAATTCACAAAACAAACTTCACCATTTTAAAGTGTACAATTCAATGTTTTTAAATATACTCATTATATTGTACAACTATCACTATCTAATTCTAGAACATTTCCATCACCCCAAAAGAAAGCCCATACCCACCAGCAGCCTGTCTCCATTCCCTTCACCCCCTAGCCCCTGGCACCCACTCCATTTTTCTTTCACTAAGGCATCCCCTAGCTCTTAGCTCTGTCTTCTGTGGAAAAGGTTGTCCTTGCTCACATTCAAAGCACAGTTGGCATTTCCTTTGTGAACATCCATGGTAGATGTTATCCTTTCTGTGTGGAAAGGGAGAATGAAACTGTCCTTCCAATTACAAACTCATCGGTGAAATGACTTTTATACAATTAAAAAACGTTGGCTGGGCGTAGTGGCTCACGCCCGTAATCCTAGCACTCTGGGAGGCCGAGGTGGGAGAATCACTCAAGGTCAGGAGTTTGAGACCAGCCTGAGCAAGAGTGAGACCCTGTCTCTACTAAAAAGACAAAGAAATTAGCCGGACAACTAAAAATATATAGGAAAAAATATGAGCCGGGCATGGTGGCACATGCCTGTGGTCCCAGCTACTCGGGAGGCTGAGGCAGGAGGATCGCTTGAGCCCAGGAGTTTGAGGTTGCTGTGAGCTAGACTGACACCACGACACTCTAGCCTGGGCAACAGAGTGAGACTCTGTCTAAAAAAAAAAAAAAATAGAAATTAATTGGCCAACTAAAAATATATAGAAAGGAATTAGCCAGGCATGGTGCCACATGCCTGTAGTCCCAGCTACTTGGGAGGCTGAGGCAGGAGGATCGCTGGAGCCCAGGAGTTTGAGGTTGCTGTGAGCTAGGCTGATGCCACGGCACTCTAGCCTGGGCTAGAGTGAGATTCTGTCTCCCCCCCCAAAAAAAAAAAAAATAATAAATAAAAAGAAACTGAGGCATACAGCTGCCAAGTCCCTTGCCCAAGGTGCTTTTCAGAAAAAAGGAAAAAAAAAATCCTCCCCACACATTTAAAATCAAGCAAGCTGCTATATAGGACACAGAGATGCTTGCTGGAAGTATGTAAAAAGACTTTCAGCCATGTCAGCTGCATCTCAATGATCCCTTGTTACCAAGTTTTCCATTCCATGGCAGGTAACTGGAGGAGGTGTGCCTGGTGAATGCCGAGGTTGGACTTTGTGTCCACTGCAGATGGGCTGATGGTCGTGGCCATTTTCGACTGAAATGCTGATCCCTGCCTTCTAGTGAATGACTGCTTTCATGTCATCATTGTCCTCTCTGGGAGTGCCTTAAATTTTTTCATGAAATTAGTTGGAGCTCAGGTGTCTATAGCTAAATCCATTTAGTAATCAGAATAAGAGGAAAGACATTTTCATGTTCACTTGCAATGCTGCATTGCTTAGCTAACCCAGAGGATGTTAATTACTCAGCATGCTTTGAGGTGTGAAAGCATAAAATTATCAAGACAAATATGTTTGAATCTAGATTGAGGCAACAAGAGTTCAAATGGTACACAAATTCAGGGAAATCTGGGACTAACATAACTAGCATGTTTGGTTTGCCCTCACCCTGTCTAGCATGAGGAGGGAAGAGGATACCTACTTGTTTGGGTTAAGGGGGAGAAATTTTCACCCAAGAGACATTTGTAAAATTGACCATATGTGTCAGTGAGTTTGTCTCATAGATTTCCCACAAGCAGTTTTTGGGAATGCTTCCATGGTAGGGAGGTGTGAAGTTGTTTTTCTGACCTGCAGGCCTGCCTTTTATTAATCTTGGCCTCATGGCCCCTGGCAGAAGTCAGGGAAATGTAAGGCTTTATAAGCAGCTGCATCGGATGAGGGCTGTATGGTACTGTTGTGGAGCATCCTTACTACATGGCTCATTTCCAGTTAAATCAAGCTATGTCCCCCTCCTCTCCATCAGTAGGCTCAATCTATTGGGACTGATTGTAGTCTTACTCCTTGAACACAAGTGATCTAGAGGCTTGTGCTACAGTCATATTTGCTGGGTCATGATTTGATCCTGCAGGTCCGACTTGATTCTGGTCTACCTTACAGAGGGCTTTCCTTGCATTTGTTAATAGTCTCATCATTGACCAAATTGGTTTCCTTTTTGAGAAGTAGCTCCATTCCCTTGGAGTTGTGTAGATGCAGGCACTAGCCCAGATGACAGGCAGGTGATTGGCATTATGGCTTTCCTGGACAAACTTAAGTATAGTGTGGGTATTTATGGAACCCCCATTAAGGCAGCCAAATGGAAAATCCTGAGATGTATCTGTTTTACTAGTCTAAGATGTCCCTGGTATTCTTTCTTTCTTATCCACAGAAGATGGTCAAGATTTTAAAATCTGAAAACCAAAGCAGTGTAGGTGAGTATTTGTTCACTTAAGATTTATACTGGATCTTTCCCCCCCCAAATTGCAAACTGCTTACATGTACAGAGCAAACAATAGAATAGAAACCATCCTTAGCAGGGGGGATAGATGTAACTCGCCACTTAAGAGGTGCTGATCTTCCTGCTTGAATCCTGACTTTGCCTCTGAAATCTTTGGCAGCCAGGGGTCCTGCTGCCTCTGCAGTTATTAATCCAGCAGCAGGCAGCAGACACGTTCCTCTGCAGAAATGCCTGCTCTTGGTGTGAAATCCAAATGGATTTTGTCACAAAGTGATATCAGGTACCATGTGCTGGTGATAGAGTTCAGATAATCAGAATGCACACACCTTTAGGGAATGTTTCCTTGCTGCTAGGTCTGTGTTTAGCCTTGGCGTGAAGATGACCAAGTCCCAATTCCTGCTTCAAGCAGCATGCTGTCTAGAGCAGTTGCTGTCTTATGGAACTTTGTCTGTGCTGTCCAACACAGTAGTCACCAACCATATCTGTCTATTGAGCACTTGAAATGTGGTTAGTGCAACTAAGGAACAAAAATTTAAAAACATACTGGATGTTAATTTAAGCAGCTACACATGGCTAGAGGCTACCATGTTGGACAGGGCAGATGTAGAGAGAGGATGCACACACTTAACTGGAATGATCGTGCTTTCACGCTTGAGCTACGTGAGTGGAGTGGATAGGAACAACAGAGGAGGGAGTGATTAATTGATCTAAATGAAAGGCTACTTAAGGGACCCATCAGATGGTCTCTCTCAAGGATCAGACATTTCAATGAAGCTTTGCCAGGTGCTGGATCACAGCCAGCTCATGACAGAATTCTCTAACAAGGGTTGGCTGTGCCTTGTTTTGCAGCCTTCATTAAAATGCGCCCTTTGCTTTAGATGCTAGGCACTGTGGGTCAGGTTGCAAGATGAAGTCAGGCTTGTATTTTTCCCAAAGGGACAAAATCTACCCCAGGACAGACACTGGCTGCTGGGATATCTGTGGGTAGAACTGGCACTTTTCTTATGAAATGGATCTTCTCAAGGACGTGCACTAGTCCATGGATAACATTTCTAAGGTTCTGCTCTATCTGAAAGGACACTTTCAGACATATACTACCAGCTCACCACGTATTTTTTCCATTAAAAGAAATTCTTTGTGGCCCACTGCAGTGAAATGAAGTAAATTTCTGCTGAATACTTAAATACTGGCCCCCCAGATATAGGGATTTGGGGGTTGTGAATTAAGCCTACCATAAATCAGCTGCTTTTTAATGTGTTTTGGTGCCAAACGGTGAGCTTGTGTTATCCACACAGAGGATTCCTGTCTGCCTGTGTCCAAAACTGAGTTGTTTATTTATAGATTGCATAGAAAGGGTATAGACTATGACTGTGTTACACCATTTGAGATATCTCTTATGAGAATATTTCTTCCCATTTTGATTTTTAGCAGCCATGCTTGGTTGTAGGCTTTGAGGAAGTCTTTTCTTTATTTATTTTTATTACTATTTTTTTATTTCAGCATATTATGGGAGTACAAATGTTTAGGTTATGTATATTGCCTTTGCCCCCCGTTCTGCCGAGTCAGAGCTTCAAGCATGTCCATCCGCCAGGCAGTGCGCATCTCACTCATTATTTATGTATATACCCATTCCCTCCTTCCCCCTCCCATCTGCCCAATGCCTGATAAATGTTATTCCTATATGTGCACTTAGGTGTTGATCCATTAATACCAATTTGCTGGTGAGTACATGTGGTGCCTGTTTTTCCATTCTTGGGATACTTCACTTAGTAGAATGGGTTCCAGCTCTATCCAGGAAAGTACCAAAGGTGCTATATCACCATTGTTTCTTATAGCATATACCACATTTTATTAATCCACTCATGGATTGATGGGCACTTGGGTTGTTTCCACATCTTGGCAATTGTGAATTGTGCTGCTATAAACATTCTAGTGCAGATGTCTTTTTTGTAGAATGTCTTTTGTTCTTTTGGGTAGATGCCCAGTAATGGGATTGCTGGATGAAATGGTACATCTACTTGTAGCTCTTTGAGATATCTCCATATTGCTTTCCACAGAGGTTGCATTAGTTTATAGTCCCACCAGCAGTGTATGAGTGTTCCTATCTCTCCACATCCATGCCAACATTTATTGTTTTGGGACTTTTTGATAAAGGCCATTCTCAGTGGAGATAAGTGATATCTCTCAGTGGAGATAAGGTTTTGATTTGCATTTCCCTGATGATTAGAGATGTTGAGCATTTTTTCATGTTTGTTGGCCATTAGTCTATCTTCTTTTGAAAAGTTTCTGTTCATGTCCTTTGCCTACTTTTTGATAGGGTTGAAGAGATTTGATAGGGTTGAGATTGAGATTGAATGGTTTTATCCATATGTGGTTTAGGTCTGTTGAATCCAAGGTGAATAATGGATTAATAAATACTACAAAATTGTGTTATGTTGCTCTTAACATCCTTACTTGATGACTTGTAGCAAGTTATATCGGCAAATAGGGGAATGACTGAGGCTAGAGACATTACTTGTATAAGATGTTATTTAGAGGAACCTACTTTTGTAATTATTGGGTGAGGAAGTAGAGCGTTTTGAAGGAAGACCCAGTGGAATGATGGGCTTATGGCTTTGGATGGATTGATACAGAACTTGTAATTATTATAATAGAAATATACATATGTGATTAAAAACAAAAATATCCCTATTCTCATTCCCTAAACATAACCACTGTTACCAGTTTCCCTATTTAAACTTCCAGAAAACTTTTATGGATATAGATATACACACAAATAGAAAAATACTCTGTACCTTGCTTTATTTAATACTGTATCTTGGAGGGGTCTCTCATGTCACTATATAGGCTTATACCATTCCTTTTAATAGCTATGCAATAATTCATTGTGTGGAAGGAACTGTATTTAACCATTCCTCTTTGGTGAACTCTTAGACTGTTTCCATTTCTTCTTGCTATTGTAAGCATTCTTGTACATACTTCTTTGGGTACATGTTCCAAGTATTTTGCTGTAACAGGTACCATGTTTCCCCAAAAATAAGACAGGATCTTATATTTATTTTTCCTCAAGAAGACACCCTAGGGCTTATTTTCAGGGGCTGTGTTATTTTTTTTTTTTTTTAAGTACGGTACAACAATCTACATTTAATCAAATGTATATAGTTAAGTCATCTTCTTCTGGAACATCATCATAACTCTCCAAACCCCACATTCTATCCTGAATTTCTTGCAACTCTATTTCCTTTAGAATCATTGGCCCCAATCTCTCATGTCGAGCAATAGAGCTCTCATGGGGTAGATGAGAAGGGCTGCTCCTCTTCTTTACTGCTCCACGACGAAATGCATGTGTTGTGCAGATACGCTACATAGCCACGCCCATTACTAGGTCTTATTTTCCGGGGTAGGGCTTATATTGCACAAATGCTTAGAAATCCTGCTAGGGCTTATTTTATGGGTAGGTCTTATTTTCAGTGAAACACGGTACCTATGTTACTTCTACATACTTCTATAAAGTAGAATTGCTGGGTTGAAATATATGCATATTTTAATTTTTTAAACGTTGAAACTTATGGAAAATTTGCAAGTACAATACAAGGAACTTGTTTCCCTCCTCCCCAAACCACTTGAAATTAAGTTGGTTATCTGATGTCCCATCATTTTCTCCAATCCTTTAGGGTGCATTTCCTACAAATAAAGACATCCTTTTACAAATCTGCAATGCAACCACCTGAATCAGGAAATTAACCTTGTTACATTATTACTACCTAATGCTCAGACCCCATTCAAGTTTCACCACTTGTCCCAAAAATGTCTAATACAAAGAGGTCACATACGTTGTTTACCTAGATTTCCCAGTTTTATCACATTTTCTGTGTGTTTCCCCAATGTGCATGTGTGCATGTCCAAATATCTTCCCCTGAACCATTTCAGAATCAGTTGCAGATATTATACCCTGAACCATTTCAGAACCAATTACAAATATTATACCCATTACCTCTCAATACTTTGGCATGCAATTCCTACAAACAAGGACACCCTCCTCCCAACTAGAGTATTTCCATTGAGATCAGGAAGTTGACAGTGATCCAGCATTACCATCTGGTCCACAGACCTCGTTCAAATTTTGCTGATTGTCCCCATCATGGCCTTTATAGGTTCAGGATCCAATCTAAGATTACCTGTTAGATTTAGCTGTTTATAATTTCCCTAATCTCAGGGATTACAATCTCTTGCTGCTTGTTCAATGCTGATAGCAGTTGCCTCTTGTGTTCTGTCCATTTTATGATTATCTGATACCAGTTACTCCCTCATAGCACGAAGCAGGCCGGACATGGTGTCTCTCGTGCCTGTAATCCTAGCACTTTGTGAGACCAAGGCAGGAGGACTGCTTGAGTCCAGGAGTTTGAGCCCAGCCTGGGCAATAGTGAAACCCTATCTATTAAAAAAAATTAGCTGGGTATGGTGGTACACATCTGTAGTCCCAGGTACTTGGGAGGCTGAGGCAGGAGGATCACTTGAGCCTGGGAGTTTCAGGCTACAGTGAGATATGATGATGCCACTGCACTCTAGCCTGGGTGACAGGGTGAGACTCTGCCTTATAAAAAAAAAAAAGTCGCCTGTAATCCTAGCTCTCTGGGAGGCCGAGGTGGGCGGATTGTTTGAGCTCAGGAGTTCGAGACCAGCCTGAGCAAGAGCGAGACCCCATCTCTACTATAAATAGAAAGAAATTAATTGGCCAACTAATATATATAGAAAAAAAAAATTAGCCAGGCATGGTGGCACATGCCTGTAGTCCCAGCTACTTGGGAGGCTGAGGCAGTAGGATTGCTTGAGCCCAGGAGTTTGAGGTTGCTGTGAGCTAGGCTGACGCCACGGCACTCACTCTAGCCTGGGCAATAAAGTGAGACTCTGTCTCAAAAAAAAAAAAAAAAAAAAAAAAAAAGTCTTACCTTAGAATTTTAGAAGCTAGGTTAAGTGCCATTACTTTTATTTTCTTGGAGGATGATATGCTTTATTCCCATAAAATATTGTTCTTTTCCTATTTAGAGCTTTGGGTCTCGAATTTTCCTGTTATATTAATATCTCTACATCTGTTTCCTTCCTGTTAGTGTTTGCCGGTATATATTCATTTTCTTCTCTACTTTTTTTTTTTGCCCTTTTGTTTTAGATATATATTTTATCAATAGCATATAGTTAGATATCTTTTAATCCCATTTGTCTTTTAATAGATTTAGCCCATTTACAGTAATTTTTTATTGATATGGTTATATATATTACTATGTTAATGTTTTCTATTTAACATGGTTCTTGCTGCTTTCTTCCTTTGGTGATTTTTGTCGGATTGAATTTTGCTTGTTGGTGTTGTCCTTTCATTTTTCTTTTCTTGAATGGCTTTGAGATTATATAACCTGTATCTCTTCATTTAATGGTTACTCCTAATTTTTTGCTATAGGAAATTGATTTTTTTTAGATAAACTTTATTTTTGAATAGTTAGATTTACAGAAAGATTATAAAGCTAGTGCAGAGAGTACTCATATGCTCCATACCCAGTTTTCCCTATTAACATTTTATGTTACATAATACATTTGTCACAATTAATGAACCAATATTGATATTTGTATGCTATTATTAACTAAAGTGTTTATTCAGATTTCCTTGGTTTTTATCTAAAGTCCTTTTCTGTCCTAAGATCCAATCTAGTATCTAATCCAATCCACATAACTGTCAGTCATTATGGCTCCTTAGGCTTCTCAGGTTGTACCAGTTTCTCAGACTTTGTTTTTCATGACCTTGTTAGTTTGGGGGAGGACTGGTCAGGTATTTCATACAATGCCCCCAATTGGGATTTGTCTGATGCTTTTCTCATGATTAGACTGGGGTTATGGGTTTGGGGAGGAAGACCACAGAGGTAAAGTCCTATTCTCATTACATCATATCAAGGGAACAATACTATCAACATGACTCATCCTTGATGTTGACCTTGGTCACCTGGCTGAGGTTGTGTTTGTCAAGTTCCTCCTCTGTAATGTTTTTCCTCCTCACCCCCAATACTGTAATCTTTGGAAGGAAGTCACTATTCACAGCCATCACTTAGAGAGTGGGAGTTATACTTCACATCCTTGAGGGAGAAATATCTACATAAATTTTAATTCTTCTGCATGGGAGATTTGTCGGTTTTCTCTGTTTTCTGTATTTAGTCAATCATTTCTTTATATCAGCATGGACTCATGGATATTTTATACTTTGGGTTATAATCTGATACTACATTATTTGTTCAAGTTCCAGCCATAGTCATTGGGAATTCTTTCAGTTGGTTCCTGTGTCCCTTTAACATACACCCATCAATATGAATTTTAGAAAGTACTGTGATTTTTAGAAAGCACTATGAGATGCTTCAGGCTCACCTTATATATTTCCTGCCCTAGTCCTAAAATCAGCCATTTCTCCAAGGAGCCCTGATTCTTTTTATTGGAGAGTGGTATTTCAGACCACTGGGGTGTTGTTGTTTCCAGGTTCTCTCAGTTGACGGAGCAAGGGAATATATATTGTTGTACTAATCCATGTCTATAAATATTTCTATATGTACCTATCTACAGTTATACCCTCCATAATGATGTTTCGGTCAATGACAAACCACATATACAATGGTGGTCCCATAAGATTATAATACCATATTTTTACTCTACAATTTTTTTCTAAGTTTAGATACATTTAAATACACAAATAATTACCATTGCATTACAGTTGCCCTCAGTATTCAGTACAGTAACATGCTGTACAGATTTGTAGCCTAGGAGCAACAGGCTATAGCATACAGTCTAGGTGTATAGTAGGCTATACCATCTAGGCTTGCATAAGTACACTCTATGATGTTTGCACAATGACAAAATTGCCTAACAATGAGGGGAAAAACATGGCGGAGTAGGGGTGCCCTCCTGGCTCTCTGCTCCCAGAGCGAAAAGTGAAGAAAGCGGATAGCCACACGTGAGCGATCCGCACTTCCACAGGACCAGCTTCGCAAGCCTGCAGACATCCACCAGGAAACGGAGGGATAAGACCATTTACAGCCTAAAGCAAAGGTGAATCAATTATTCTTCTTCAAAAATTGGGGATTCAGAGGCACACAACAGGGAGGGAGCGAGGCGCGGTTTAAGCCGCTGCCAGCTGGCAGTGGCGCCAGCCCTACCTGGAGCTGAGCAACACCCCAACTGCACTGAGCTCCACTCCCACGTAGGCCGGGAGGTGCCCGAAGTTGGTGAGAAGTGGCAGCGCGGGACAGAGCCCTGTGGAGAGGAGACTAGAGCAGGGAACACCGAGTTCTCCAGACCACACAGCAGCGGCAGTATAAGGAGGGGGAGGGTCCGAGCCCAGCAACCCCTCTCCGCGCAGCAGGACCCAGAGCCCGCTCTGGCATCTCCCTGCAGAACACTCCCAGGTCAAGGTTAAGGGGAGTTTACACAGAAGGAGGCTTTGACTTTGGATATAGAAGAGGTTTGGGACAGCACTGAGAGGTCAGAGTGCTCTAAGTTAGACTCCTCGATCCATTAGGACCCCCCTCCCTCTGCCCCTCCGGCACCACTTCCGCCTCCGCATTCCAGCGCTGACTTGGCATTCCAGCGCTGACTTGGGCTCGGGGTTTGGAGGGGAGGTGCAGAGAGAGTGCTGGTATGCACCCCTGCTCCACCAATTTGATATTGGACGGTCACTTGCTGCACAAGTGGCACTGACTCTGTGCTCAAAGAGTGGTCCCTGCCTGGATGGGGCAGTACTACAGGGGAGATTGCCCTTGGTAGATTTAAGGCAGAGAAACATTGTCTTCTACACTCTCCTGTGACCCGGAGCCCCACCCTGGACTCCAAAGTCTCTGTCCCAGCCTTGGGGGCGGAGCTGAGATAGAAACTGTTCCCATTCCTGCCGCTTATCTCCACCTGTGTAATTAAGGAGTCAGAAGACAGGGATTGGTGGGTCCCATTGCCTGCCTGCCCGCTCCTGGTCAGTCTCTCCCTACACAGGTCTCCTGCCCTCTGTGTCCAGAGTGCGGAACCCGCCTGGGCAGAGCCAAGCCTCGTAGGACACTGCCTTTAGTGGTTATTAGGCAGAGATATTTTATGACCATCGGGGCATTTGGGGCTAGGCCTTTGGCTCCAAAGTTTGTATCCCTGCCTTGGGGGCAGAGCTGAGATAGAAACTGTTCCTGTTCCTGCCGCTTATCTCCACCTGTGTAATTAAGGAGTCAGAAGACAGGGATTGGTGGGTCCCATTGCCTGCCTGCCGGCTTCAGGACAGTCTCTCCCTACACAGGTCTCCCGCGCTCGGTGTCCAGGCCCTGGAGTTTGACTGGGCAGGGCCTAGCCTCGTACAAGGCTGCCCTTGGTGGATATAAGGCAGAGAGATTTTACGACCCACACACTCTGGTGACTTGGAGCTGGGCCTTTGGCTCCAAATATTCTAGCCCCGCCTTGGGGGTGGAGCTGAGATAGGAACTGTTCCGTTCCTGCCATCTAGCTCCACCTGTATAATTAAGGAGGCAGAAGACAGGAGGCTGCTGGAGCACCCCAGAGACCAGCGAGAAGGGTAGGTGAATCGGCTGTTTCCCCTCCACTGCATTTTGGACTGCTGGCAGGCTCCCCAGTGGGTAGAGAGACCTGCAGACACCAGCCCAGCGACGGCCGCCACAAGTGAGCAACACCACCTACCAGCTCAGAAACTAAACAAGACGTGTGAATACCCAAACGAAAACCTAAAGGAAAGAAACAACAACTGAGAGACATAGGAAGAAATCAGCGAAGGAACTCCGGAAATATGAAGAAACAAACGGAAAACACACCCCCAAAGAGGAGCACCAGCCCCTTAGAAAGAGACAACAACCAAAACCTGGCAACCAAAATGACAGAAGAGGAATTTCGTATGTGGATCATAAGAACACTCACTGACCTGCAAGAACAACTCAATAACCAACATAAAGAAACTACAAAAAGCCTCCAGGATGTGGAACAAAAGTTCACTAAAGAAATCGACACAGTGAAGAAAACTTTAACCGAATTCCCGGAGATGAAGAATCAACTCAGGGAACTACAAAATACAGTGGAAAGTCTCAAGAACAGGGTTGATCAAACAGAAGAAAGAATCTCAGAGATTGAAGATAACACCTTCCAATTAAATAAATCAGTCACAGAGAAACAAGAGAAAAGAGCAAAGCCTACAAGAGCTGTGGGACTATGTGAAAAAACCTCACGTGAGGGTCATAGGGTTACCAGAAGGGGAAGAAGACATCACTCAAGGGTTGGACAAGCTTTTTGAAGATATAATAGAGGAAAATTTCCCAGGCCTTACTCAAAATCTCGATATACAAGTTCAAGAAGCTCAGAGGATCCCTGGGAGATTCAATGCAAACAGGAAGATGTCACGACATGCAGTCATCAGACTGACCAAAATATCAACTAAAGAGGCCCTTCTAAGAGCTGTAAGATGAAAGAAGCAAGTAACTTACAAGGGAAAGCCAATTCGAATAACGTCACACTTCTCTACTGAGACTTTACAAGCAAGTAGAGACTGGGGCCCCATTCTCACTCTTCTGAAACAAAACAATGCCCAGCCTAGAATCTTATTCCCTGCAAAACTAAGCTTCGTATATGAAGGAGAAATAAAGACATTCCTAGACAAGCAAAGCCTC